>CM067998.1:34778632-34869663 GCA_034663535.1 Citrus x limon | reverse complement strand
GGGACGGGACCTTCGAGCGCTTATTTTTGGGCGCGGCAGTGCCCGCGGCCTATTTTGGGCACACGGAGGCCCCTCGCAAAGTCTAGCCCCATTCCGAGTCCGGCGGACGAACTTTGCCAGCCCCTCCCCCCAAGGCTATAGCCCACCAGTTTTTTGGGCATTTTTGCGGCGGACGAACTTGAGGTCGGACCTTCAGGCGCTTATTTTTGGGTGCGGCAGTGCCCATGGCCTAATTTAGGTGCACGGAGGCCCCTGTCAAAGTCTGGCTCCATTCCGAGTCCGACGGACGAACTTTGCCAGCCCCTCCCTCCAAGGCTATAGCCCACCCGTTTTTTTGGCATTTTCGCTGCGGACGAACTTGGGGACCGGACCTTCGGGCACTTATTTTTGGGCGCGGCTGTGCCTGCGGCCTATTTTTGGCACACCGAGGCCCCTCGTAAAGTCTGGCCCCATTCCGAGTCCGGCGGACGAACTTGGCCAGCCCCTCCCCCCAAGGCTATAGCGCACCTGTTTTTTGGGCATTTTTGCTGCAGACGAACTTGGGTACGGGACCTTCGGGTGCTTATTTTTATGCGCGGCAGTGCCCGCAGCCTATTTTTGGCACACGGAGGCCCCTCGCAAAGTACAGCCCCATTCCGAGTCCGGCGGATGAACTTGGCCAGCCCCTCCCCCCAAGGCTATAGCCCACCCATTTTTGGGCATTTTTGCGGCGGACAAACTTGGGGATGGGACCTTTTGCCGCTTATTTTTGGGCGCGGCAGTGCCCAAGTCCTAATTTTGGTGCACGGAGGCCCTGTCAAAGTCTGGCTCCATTCCGAGTCCGGCGGACGAACTTGGACAGCCCGTCCCCCAAGGCTATCGCCCACCCGTTTTTTGGGCATTTTTGCGGCGGATGAACTAGGGGACGGGACCTTCGAGCGCTTATTTTTGGGCGCGGCCGTGCCCGCGGCCTATTTTGGGCACACGGAGGCCCCTCGCAAAGTCTGGCTCCATTCCGAGTGCGGCGGACGAACTTGGCCAGCCCCTCCCCCCAAGGCTATAGCGCACTCGTTTTTTGGGCATTTTTGCGGCAGACGAACTTGGGTACGGGACCTTCGGGTGCTTATTTTTTTGCGCGCCAGTACCCGTGGCCTATTTTTGGCACACGGAGGCCCCTCGCAAAGTACGGCCCCATTCCGAGTCCGGCGGATGAACTTGGCCAGCCCCTCCCCCCAAGGCTATAGCCCACCCATTTTTTGGGCATTTTTTGCGGCGGACAAACTTGGGGATGGGACCTTTTGCCGCTTATTTTTGTGTGCGGCAGTTCCTGGGGCCTATTTTTGGCACACGGAGGCCCCTCACAAAGTCTGGACCCATTCTGTGTCCGGCGGACGAACTTGGCCTGCCCATTCCCCCAAGGCTATAGCCCACCCGTTTTTTGGGAATTGATATGGCGGACGAACTTGGGGACGGGACCTTCGGGCGCGGCAGTGCCCGCAGCCTATTTTTGGCACACGGAGGCCTCTCGCAAAGTCTGGCCCCATTCCGAGTCCAGCGGACGAACTTGGCCAGCCCCTCCGCCCAAGGCTATAGCCCACCCGTTTTTTGGGCATTTTTGCGGCGGATGAACTAGGGGACGGGACCTTCGAGCGCTTATTTTTGGACGCGGCAGTGCCCGCGGCCTATTTTGGGCACACGGAGGCCCCTCGCAAAGTCTGGCCCCATTCCGAGTCCGGCGGACGAACTTTGCCAGCCCCTCCCCCCAAGGCTATAGCCCACCCGTTTTTTGGGCATTTTTGCGGCGGATGAACTTGAGTTCGGGACCTTCAGGCGCTTATTTTTGGGTGCGGCAGTGCCCATGGCCTAATTTTGGTGCACCGAGGCCCCTGTCAAAGTCTGGCTCCATTCCGAGTCCGGCGGACGAACTTGGACAGCCCGTCCCCCCAAGGCTATCGCCCACCCGTTTTTTGGGCATTTTTGCGGCGGATGAACTAGGGGATGGGACCTTCGAGCGCTTATTTTTGGGCGCGGCAGTGCCCGCGGCCTATTTCGGGCACACGGAGGCCCCTCGCAAAGTCTGGCCCCATTCCGAGTCCGGCGGACGAACTTTGCCAGCCCCTCCCCCCAAGGCTATAGCCCACCCGTTTTTTGGGCATTTTTGCGGCGGATGAACTTGAGTTCGGGACCTTCAGGCGCTTATTTTGGGCGCGGCAGTGCCCATGGCCTAATTTTGGTGCACGGAGGCCCCTGTCAATGTCTGGCTCCATTCCGAGTCCGGCGGACGAACTTGGACAGCCCGTCCCCCCAAGGCTATCGCCCACCTGTTTTTTGGGCATTTTTGCGGCGGATGAACTAGGGGACGGGACCTTCGAGCGCTATTTTTGGGTGCGGCAGTGCCCGCGGCCTATTTTGGGCACACGGAGGCCCCTCGCAAAGTCTGGCTCCATTCCGAGTCCGGCGGACGAACTTTGCCAGCCCCTCCCCCCAATGCTATAGCCCACCCGTTTTTTGGGCATTTTCGCTGCGGACGAACTTGGGGACCGGACCTTCGGGCACTTATTTTTGGGCGCGGCTGTGCCTGCGGCCTATTTTTGGCACACCGAGGCCCCTCGTAAAGTCTGGCCCCATTCCGAGTCCGGCGGACGAACTTGGCCAACCCCTCCCCCCAAGGCTATAGCGCACCTGCTTTTTGGGCATTTTTGCTGCAGACGAACTTGGGTACGGGACCTTCGGGTGCTTATTTTTATGCGCGGCAGTGCCCGCGGCCTATTTTTGGCACACGGAGGCCCCTCGCAAAGTACAGCCCCATTCCGAGTCCGGCGGATGAACTTGGCCAGCCCCTCCCCCCAAGGCTATAGCCCACCCATTTTTTTGGCATTTTTGCGGCGGACAAACTGGGGATGGGACTTTTGCCGCTTATTTTTGGGCGCGGCAGTGCCCGCGGCCTATAGTTGGCACACGGAGGCCCCTCGCAAAGTCTGGCCCCATTCCGAGTCCGGAGGACGAACTTGGCCAGCCCCTCCCCCCAAGGCTATAGCCCACCCGTTTTTTGGGCATTTTCGCTGCGGACGAACTTGGGGACGGGACCTTCGGGCACTTATTTTTGGGCGCGGCTGTGCCTGCGGCCTATTTTTGGCACACCGAGGCCCCTCGCAAAGTCTGGCCCCATTCCGAGTCCGGCGGACGAACTTGGCCAGCCCCTCCCCCCAAGGCTATAGCGCACTCGTTTTTTGGGCATTTTTGCGGCAGACGAACTTGGGTACGGGACCTTCGGGTGCTTATTTTTTTACGCGGCAGTACCCGCGGCCTATTTTTGGGACACGGAGGCCCCTCGCAAAGTACGGCCCCATTCCGAGTCCGGCGGATGTACTTGGCCAGCCCCTCCCCCCAAGGCTATAGCCCACCCATTTTTTGGGCATTTTTGCGGCGGAAAAAACTTGGGGATGGGACCTTTTGCCGCTTATTTTTGTGTGCGGCAGTTCCCGGGGCCTATTTTTGGCACACGGAGGCCCCTCACAAAGTCTGGACCCATTCTGTGTCCGGCGGACGAACTTGGCCTGCCCATCCCCCCAAGGCTATAGCCCACCCGTTTTTTCGGAATTTATATGGCGGACGAACTTGGGGACGGGACCTTCAGGCGCGGTAGTGCCCGCAGCCTATTTTTGGCACACGGAGGCCTCTCGCAAAGTCTGGCCCCATTCCGAGTCCAACGGACGAACTTGGCCAGCCCCTCCCCCCAAGGCTATAGCCCACCCGTTTTTGGGCATTTTTGCGGCGGATGAACTAGGGGACGGGACCTTCGAGCGCTTATTTTTGGGCGCGGCAGTGCCCGCGGCCTATTTTGGGCACACGGAGGCCCCTCGCAAAGTCTGGCCCCATTCCGAGTCCGGCGGACGAACTTTGCCAGCCCCTCCCCCCAAGGCTATAGCCCACCCGTTTTTTGGGCATTTTTGCGGCGGACGAACTTGAGTTCGGGACCTTCAGGCGCTTATTTTTGGGCGCGGCAGTGACCATGGCCTAATTTTGGTGCACGGAGGCCCCTGTCAAAGTCTGGCTCCATTCCGAGTCCGGCGGACGAATTTGGACAGCCCGTCCCTCCAAGGCTATCGCCCACCCGTTTTTGGGCATTTTTGCGGCGGATGAACTAGGGGACGGGACCTTCGAGCGCTTATTTTTGGGCGCGGCAGTGGTCGCGGCCTATTTTGGGCACACGGAGGCCCCTCGCAAAGTCTGGCTCCATTCCGAGTCCGGCGGACGAACTTTGCCAACCCCTCCCCCCAAGGCTATAGCCCACCCGTTTTTTGGGCATTTTCGCTGCGGACGAACTTGGGGACGGGACCTTCGGGCACTTATTTTTGGGCGCGGCTGTGCCTGCGGTCTATTTTTGGCACACCAAGGCCCCTCGCAAAGTCTGGCCCCATTCCGAGTCCGGCGGACGAACTTGGCCAGCCCCTCCCCCCAAGGCTATAGCGCACCTGTTTTTTGGGCATTTTTGCTGCAGACGAACTTGGGTACGGGACCTTCGGGTGCTTATTTTTATGCGCGGCAGTGCCCGCGGCCTATTTTTGGCTCACGGAGGCCCCTCGCAAAGTACGGCCCCATTCCGAGTCCGGCGGATGAACTTGGCCAGCCCCTCCCCCAAGGCTATAGCCCACCCATTTTTTGGGCATTTTTGCGGCGGACAAACTTGGGGATGGGAGCTTTTGCCGCTTATTTTTGTGCGCGGCAGTGCCCGGGGCCTATTTTTGGTACACGGAGGCCCCTCACAAAGTCTGGATCCATTCTGTGTCCGGCGGACGAACTTGGCCAGCCCCTCCCCCCAAGGCTATAGCCCACCCGTTTTTTGGCCATTTTAGAGGCGGACGAACTTGAGGATGGGATCTTCGGGCACTTATTTTTGGGCGCGGCAGTGCCTGCAGCCTAATTTTGGCACACGGAGGCCCCTCGCAAAGTCTGTCACCATTCCGAGTCCGGCGGACGAACTCAGCCAGCCCATCCCCCCAAGGCTATAGCCCACCCGTTTTTTTGGGAATTTTTATGGCGGACGAACTTGGGGACGGGACCTTCGGGCGCGGCAGTGCCCGCGGCCTATTTTTGGCACACGGAGGCCCCTCGCAAAGTCTGGCCCCATTCCGAGTCCAGCGGACGAACTTGGCCAGCCCCTCCCCCCAAGGCTATAGCCCACCCGTTTTTTTGGGCATTTTTGCGGCGGACGAACTTGGGGACGGGACCTTCGGGCACTTATTTTTGGGCGCGGCTGTGCCTGCGGTCTATTTTTGGCACACCAAGGCCCCTCGCAAAGTCTGGCCCCATTCCGAGTCCGGCGGACGAACTTGGCCAGCCCCTCCCCCCAAGGCTATAGCGCACCTGTTTTTTGGGCATTTTTGCTGCAGACGAACTTGGGTACGGGACCTTCGGGTGCTTATTTTTATGCGCGGCAGTGCCCGCGGCCTATTTTTGGCACACGGAGGCCCCTCGCAAAGTACGGCCCCATTCCGAGTCCGGCGGATGAACTTGGCCAGCCCCTCCCCCAAGGCTATAGCCCACCCATTTTTTGGGCATTTTTGCGGCGGACAAACTTGGGGATGGGAGCTTTTGCCGCTTATTTTTGTGCGCGGCAGTGCCCGGGGCCTATTTTTGGTACACGGAGGCCCCTCACAAAGTCTGGATCCATTCTGTGTCCGGCGGACGAACTTGGCCAGCCCCTCCCCCAAGGCTATAGCCCACCCGTTTTTTGCCATTTTAGAGGCGGACGAACTTGAGGATGGGATCTTCGGGCACTTATTTTTGGGCGCGGCAGTGCCTGCAGCCTAATTTTGGCACACGGAGGCCCCTCGCAAAGTCTGTCACCATTCGAGTCCGGCGGACGAACTCAGCCAGCCCATCCCCCCAAGGCTATAGCCCACCCGTTTTTTGGGAATTTTTATGGCGGACGAACTTGGGGACGGGACCTTCGGGCGCGGCAGTGCCCGCGGCCTATTTTTGGCACACGGAGGCCCCTCGCAAAGTCTGGCCCCATTCCGAGTCCAGCGGACGAACTTGGCCAGCCCCTCCCCCCAAGGCTATAGCCCACCCGTTTTTTGGGCATTTTTGCGGCGGACGAACTTGGGGACGGGACCTTCGGGTACTTATTTTTGGGCGCGCCAGTGCCCGCGGCCTATTTTTGGCACACGGAGGCCCCTCGCAAAGTCTGGCCCCATTCCGAGTCCAGCGGACGAACTTGGCCAGCCCCTCCCCCCAAGGCTATAGCGCACCTGTTTTTTGGGCATTTTTTCTGCAGACGAACTTGGGTACGGGACCTTCGGGTGCTTATTTTTATGCGCGGCAGTGCCCGCGGCCTATTTTTGGCACACGGAGGCCCCTCGCAAAGTACAGCCCCATTCCGAGTCCGGCGGATGAACTTGGCCAGCCCCTCCCCCCAAGGCTATAGCCCACCCATTTTTTGGGCATTTTTGCGGCGGACAAACTTGGGGATGGGACCTTTTGCCGCTTATTTTTGGGCGCGGCAGTGCCCGCGGCCTATAGTTGGCACACGGAGGCCCCTCGCAAAGTCTGGCCCCATTCCGAGTCCGGAGGACGAACTTGGCCAGCCCCTCCCCCCAAGGATATAGCCCACCCGTTTTTTGGGCATTTTCGCTGCGGACGAACTTGGGGACGGGACCTTCGGGCACTTATTTTTGGGCGCGGCTGTGCCTGCGGCCTATTTCTGGCAAACCGAGGCCCCTCGCAAAGTCTGGCCCCATTCCGAGTCCGGCGGACGAACTTGGCCAGCCCCTCCCCCAAGGCTATAGCGCACTCGTTTTTTGGGCATTTTTGCGGCAGGCGAACTTGGGTACGGGACCTTTGGGTGCTTATTTTTTTGCGCGGCAGTACCCGCAGCCTATTTTTGGCACACGGAGGCCCCTCGTAAAGTACGGCCCCATTCCGAGTCCGGCGGATGAACTTGGCCAGCCCCTCCCCCCAAGGCTATAGCCCACCCATTTTTTGGGCATTTTTGCGGCGGACAAACTTGGGGATGGGACCTTTTGCCGCTTATTTTTGTGTGCGGCAGTTCCCGGGGCCTATTTTTGGCACACGGAGGCCCCTCACAAAGTCTGGACCCATTCTGTGTCCGGCGGACGAACTTGGCCTGCCCATCCCCCCAAGGCTATAGCCCACCCGTTTTTTGGGAATTTATATGGCGGACGACCTTGGGGACGGGACCTTCGGGCGCGGCAGTGCCCGCAGCCTATTTTTGGCACACGGAGGCCTCTCGCAAAGTCTGGCCCCATTCCGAGTCCAGCGGACGAACTTGGCCAGCCCCTCCCCCCAAGGCTATAGCCCACCCGTTTTTTGGGCATTTTTGCGGCGGATGAACTAGGGGACGGGACCTTCGAGCGCTTATTTTTGGGCGCGGCAGTGCCCGCGGCCTATTTTGGGCACTCGGAGGCCCCTCGGAAAGTCTGGCCCCATTCCGAGTCCGGCGGACGAACTTTGCCAGCCCCTCCCCCCAAGGCTATAGCCCACCCGTTTTTTGGGCATTTTTGCGGTGGACGAACTTGAGTTCGGGACCTTCAGGCGCTTATTTTTGGGCGCGGCAGTGACCATGGCCTAATTTTGGTGCACGGAGGCCCCTGTCAAAGTCTGGCTCCATTCCGAGCCCGGCGGACGAACTTGGACAGCCCGTCCCCCCAAGGCTATCGCCCACCCGTTTTTTGGGCATTTTTGCGGCGGATGAACTAGGGGACGGGACCTTCGAGCGCTTATTTTTGGGCGCGGCAGTGGTCGCGGCCTATTTTGGGCACACGGAGGCCCCTCGCAAAGTCTGGCTCCATTCCGAGTCCGGCGGACGAACTTTGCCAACCCCTCCCCCCAAGGCTATAGCCCACCCGTTTTTTGGGCATTTTCGCTGCGGACGAACTTGGGGACGGGACCTTCGGGCACTTATTTTTGGGCGCGGCTGTGCCTGCGGCCTATTTTTGGCACACCAAGGTCCCTCGCAAAGTCTGGCCCCATTCCGAGTCCGGCGGACGAACTTGGCCAGCCCCTCCCCCCAAGGCTATGGCGCACCTGTTTTTTGGGCATTTTTGCTGCAGACGAACTTGGGTACGGGACCTTCGGGTGCTTATTTTTATGCGCGGCAGTGCCCGCGGCCTATTTTTGGGACACGGAGGCCCCTCGCAAAGTACGGCCCCATTCCGAGTCCGGCGGATGAACTTGGCCAGCCCCTCCCCCCAAGGCTATAGCCCACCCATTTTTTGGGCATTTTTGCGGCGGACAAACTTGGGGATGGGAGCTTTTGCCGCTTATTTTTGTGCGCGGCAGTGCCCGGGGCCTATTTTTGGTACACGGAGGCCCCTCACAAAGTCTGGATCCATTCTGTGTCCGGCGGACGAACTTGGCCTGCCCATCCCCCCAAGGCTATAGCCCACCCGTTTTTTGGGAATTTATATGGCGGACGACCTTGGGGACGGGACCTTCGGGCGCGGCAGTGCCCGCAGCCTATTTTTGGCACACGGAGGCCTCTCGCAAAGTCTGGCCCCATTCCGAGTCCAGCGGACGAACTTGGCCAGCCCCTCCCCCCAAGGCTATAGCGCACCTGTTTTTTGGGCATTTTTGCTGCAGACGAACTTGGGTACGGGACCTTCGGGTGCTTATTTTTATGCGCGGCAGTGCCCGCGGCCTATTTTTGGCACACGGAGGCCCCTCGCAAAGTACAGCCCCATTCCGAGTCCGGCGGATGAACTTGGCCAGCCCCTCCCCCCAAGGCTATAGCCCACCCATTTTTTGGGCATTTTTGCGGCGGACAAACTTGGGGATGGGACCTTTTGCCGCTTATTTTTGGGCGCGGCAGTGCCCGCGGCCTATAGTTGGCACACGGAGGCCCCTCGCAAAGTCTGGCCCCATTCCGAGTCCGGAGGACGAACTTGGCCAGCCCCTCCCCCCAAGGATATAGCCCACCCGTTTTTTGGGCATTTTCGCTGCGGACGAACTTGGGGACGGGACCTTCGGGCACTTATTTTTGGGCGCGGCTGTGCCTGCGGCCTATTTTTGGCAAACCGAGGCCCCTCGCAAAGTCTGGCCCCATTCCGAGTCCGGCGGACGAACTTGGCCAGCCCCTCCCCCCAAGGCTATAGCGCACTCGTTTTTTGGGCATTTTTGCGGCAGACGAACTTGGGTACGGGACCTTCGGGTGCTTATTTTTGTGCGCGGCAGTACCCGCAGCCTATTTTTGGGACACGGAGGCCCCTCGCAAAGTACGGCCCCATTCCGAGTCCGGCGGATGAACTTGGCCAGCCCCTCCCCCCAAGGCTATAGCCCACCCATTTTTTGGGCATTTTTGCGGCGGACAAACTTGGGGATGGGAACTTTTGCCGCTTATTTTTGTGCGCGGCAGTGCCCGGGGCCTATTTTTGGTACACGGAGGCCCCTCACAAAGTCTGGATCCATTCTGTGTCCGGCGGACGAACTTGGCCAGCCCCTCCCCCCAAGGCTATAGCCCACCCATTTTTTGGGCATTTTTGCGGTGGACGAACTTGAGTTCGGGACCTTCAGGCGCTTATTTTTGGGCGCGGCAGTGACCATGGCCTAATTTTGGTGCACGGAGGCCCCTGTCAAAGTCTGGCTCCATTCCGAGTCCGGCGGACGAACTTGGACAGCCCGTCCCCCCAAGGCTATCGCCCACCCGTTTTTTGGGCATTTTTGCGGCGGATGAACTAGGGGACGGGACCTTCGAGCGCTTATTTTTGGGCGCGGCAGTGGTCGCGGCCTATTTTGGGCACACGGAGGCCCCTCGCAAAGTCTGGCTCCATTCCGAGTCCGGCGGACGAACTTTGCCAACCCCTCCCCCCAAGGCTATAGCCCACCCGTTTTTTGGGCATTTTCGCTGCGGACGAACTTGGGGACGGGACCTTCGGGCACTTATTTTTGGGCGCGGCCGTGCCTGCGGCCTATTTTTGGCACACCAAGGCCCCTCGCAAAGTCTGGCCCCATTCCGAGTCCGGCGGACGAACTTGGCCAGCCCCTCCCCCCAAGGCTATAGCGCACCTGTTTTTTGGGCATTTTTGCTGCAGACGAACTTCGGTACGGGACCTTCGGGTGCTTATTTTTATGCGCGGCAGTGCCCGCGGCCTATTTTTGGCACACGGAGGCCCCTCGCAAAGTACGGCCCCATTCCGAGTCCGGCGGATGAACTTGGCCAGCCCCTCCCCCCAAGGCTATAGCCCACCCATTTTTTGGGCATTTTTGCGGCGGACAAACTTGGGGATGGGAACTTTTGCCGCTTATTTTTGTGCGCGGCAGTGCCCGGGGCCTATTTTTGGTACACGGAGGCCCCTCACAAAGTCTGGATCCATTCTGTGTCCGGCGGACGAACTTGGCCAGCCCCTCCCCCCAAGGCTATAGCCCACCCGTTTTTTGGCCATTTTAGCGGCGGACGAACTTGAGGATGGGATCTTCGGGCACTTATTTTTGGGCGCGGCAGTGCCTGCAGCCTAATTTTGGCACACGGAGGCCCCTCGCAAAGTACGGCCCCATTCCGAGTCCGGCGGATGAACTTGGCCAGCCCCTCCCCCCAAGGCTATAGCCCACCTATTTTTTGGGCATTTTTGCGGCGGACAAACTTGGGGATGGGACCTTTTGCCGCTTATTTTTGTGCGCGGCAGTTCCCGGGGCCTATTTTTGGCACACGGAGGCCCCTCACAAAGTCTGCACCCATTCTGTGTCCGGCGGACGAACTTGGCCTGCCCATCCCCCCAAGGCTATAGCCCACCCGTTTTTTGGGAATTTATATGGCGGACGAACTTGGGGACGGGACCTTCGGGCGCGGCAGTGCCCGCAGCCTATTTTTCGCACACGGAGGCCTCTCGCAAAGTCTGGCCCGATTCCGAGTCCAGCGGACGAACTTGGCCAGCCCCTCCCCCCAAGGCTATAGCCCACCCGTTTTTTGGGCATTTTTGCGGCGGATGAACTAGGGGACGGGACCTTCGAGCGCTTATTTTTGGGCGCGGCAGTGCCCGCGACCTATTTTGGGCACATGGAGGCCCCTCGCAAAGTCTGGTCCCATTCCGAGTCCGGCAGACGAACTTTGCCAGCCCCTCCCCCCAAGGCTATAGCCCACCCGTTTTTTGGGCATTTTTGCGGCGGACGAACTTGAGTTCGGGACCATCAGGCGCTTATTTTTGGGCGCGGCAGTGCCCATGGCCTAATTTTTGTGCACGGAGGCCCCTGTCAAAGTCTGGCTCCATTCCGAGTCCGGCGGACGAACTTGGACAGCCCGTCCCCCCAAGGCTATCGCCCACCCCGTTTTTTGGGCATTTTTGCGGCGGATGAACTAGGGGACGGGACCTTCGAGCGCTTATTTTTGGGCGCGGCAGTGGCCGCGGCCTATTTTGGGCACACGGAGGCCCCTCGCAAAGTCTGGCTCCATTCCGAGTCCGGCGGACGAACTTTGCCAACCCCTCCCCCCAAGGCTATAGCCCACCCGTTTTTTGGGCATTTTCGCTGCGGACGAACTTGGGGACGGGACCTTCGGGCACTTATTTTTGGGCGCGGCTGTGCCTTTGGCCTCTTTTTGGCACACGGAGGCCCATCGAAAATTCTGGCCCCATTCCGAGTCCGGCGGACGAACTTGGCCGGCCCCTCCCCCCTAGGCTATAGCCCACCCGTTTTTTGGGCATTTTTGCGGCGGACGAACTTGGGGACTGGACGTTCGGGCGGTTATTTTTCGGCGCGGTAGTGTCCGCGGCCTATTTTTGGCACCCGGAGGTCCCTCGCAAAGTCTGGCCGCATTGCGAGTCCGGCGGACGAACTTGGCCAGCCCCTCCCCCCAAGGCTATAGCCCACCCGTTTTTTGGCCATTTTAGCGGCGGACGAACTTGAGGATGGGATCTTCGGGCGCTTATTTTTGGGCGCGGCAGTGCCCGCAGCCTAATTTTGGCACACCGAGGCCCCTCGCAAAGTCTGGCCCCATTCCGAGTCCGGCCGACGAACTTGGGGACGGGACCTTCGGGAGCTTATTTTTGGGCAGGGGAGTGCCCGCGGCCTATTTTTAGCACACGGAGGCCCCTCGCAAAGTCTGGACCCATTCTGTGTCCGGCGGACGAACTTGGCCTGCCCATCCCCCCAAGGCTATAGCCCACCCGTTTTTTGGGAATTTATATGGCGGACGAACTTGGGGACGGGACCTTCGAGCGCTTATTTTTGGGCGCGGCAGTGCCCGCGACCTATTTTGGGCACACGGAGTCCCCTCGCAAAGTCTGGCCCCATTCCGAGTCCGGCGGACGAACTTTGCCAGCCCCTCCCCCCAAGGCTATAGCCCACCCGTTTTTTGGGCATTTTTGCGGCGGACGAACTTGAGTTCGGGACCTTCAGGCGCTTATTTTTGGGCGCGGCAGTGCCCATGGCCTAATTTTGGTGCACGGAGGCCCCTGTCAAAGTCTGGCTCCATTCCGAGTCCGGCGGACGAACTTGGACAGCCCGTCCCCCCAAGGCTATCGCCCACCCGTTTTTTGGGCATTTTTGCGGCGGATGAACTAGGGGACGGGACCTTCGAGCGCTTATTTTTGGGCGCGGCAGTGGCCGCGGCCTATTTTGGGCACACGGAGGCCCCTCGCAAAGTCTGGCTCCATTCCGAGTCCGGCGGACGAACTTTGCCAACCCCTCCCCCCAAGGCTATAGCCCACCCGTTTTTTGGGCATTTTTGCGGTGGATGAACTAGGGGACGGGACCTTCGAGCGCTTATTTTTGGGCGCGGCAGTGCCCGCGGCCTAGTTTGGGTACACGGAGGCCCCTCGCAAAGTCTGGCCCCATTCCGAGTCCGGCAGACGAACTTTGCCAGCCCCTCCCCCCAAGGCTATAGCCCACCCGTTTTTTGGGCATTTTTGCAGCGGACGAACTTGGGGACGGGACCTTTGGCCTCATATTTTTGGCACACGGAGGCCCATCGAAAATTCTGGCCCCATTCCGAGTCCGGCGGACGAACTTGGCCGGCCCCTCCCCCCTAGGCTATAGCCCACCCGTTTTTTGGGCATTTTTGCGGCGGACGAACTTGGGGACTGGACGTTCGGGCGGTTATTTTTCGGCGCGGTAGTGTCCGCGGCCTATTTTTGGCACCCGGAGGCCCCTCGCAAAGTCTGGCCCCATTCCGAGTCTGGCGGACGAACTTGGCCAGCCCCTCCCCCCAAGGCTATAGCCCACCAGTTTTTTGGGCATTTTTGCGGCGGACGAACTTGGGGACGGGACCTTCGGCTGCTTATTTTTGGGCGCGCCAGTGCCCGCGTCCTATTTTTGGCACACGGAGGCCCTTCGCAAAGTCTGGCCCCATTCCGAGTCCAGCGGACGAACTTGGCCAGCCCCTCCCCCCAAGGCTATAGCCCACCCGTTTTTTGGGCATTTTTACGGCAGACGAACTTGGGGACGGGACCTTCGGGCACTAATTTTTGGGCGCAGCAGTGACCGCGGCCTATTTTTGGCACACGGAGGCCCCTCGCAAAGTCTGGCCGCATTCCGAGTCCGGCGGACGAACTTGGCCAGCCCCTCCCCCCAAGGCTATAGCCCACCCGTTTTTCGGGCATTTTTTCGGGAGACGAACTTGGGGACGGGACCTTCGGGCACTAATTTTTGGGCGCAGCAGTGACCGCGGCCTATTTTTGGCACACGGAGGCCCCTCGCAAAGTCTGGCCGCATTGCGAGTCCGGCGGACGAACTTGGCCAGCCCCTCCCCCCAAGGCTATAGCCCACCCGTTTTTTGGCCATTTTAGCGGCGGACGAACTTGAGGATGGGATCTTCGGGCGCTTATTTTTGGGCGCGGCAGTGCCCGCAGCCTAATTTTGGCACACCGAGGCCCCTCGCAAAGTCTGGCCCCATTCCGAGTCCGGCCGACGAACTTGGGGACGGGACCTTCGGGAGCTTATTTTTGGGCAGGGGAGTGCCCGCGGCCTATTTTTAGCACACGGAGGCCCCTCGCAAAGTCTGGCCCCATTCCGAGTCCAGAGGACAAACTTGGCCAGCCCCTCCGCCCAAGGCTATAGCCCACCCGTTTTTTGGGTATTTTTGCGGTGGAAGAACTTGGGGACGGGACCTTCGGGCACTAATTTTTGGGCGCATCAGTGCCCGCTGCCTATTTTTGGCACATGGAGGCCCCTCGCAATGTCTGGCCCCATTCCGAGTCCGGCGGACGAACTTGGGCAGCCCTTCCCCCCAAGGCTATAGCTCACCCGTTTTTTGGGCATTTTTGCTGCGGACGAACTTGGGGACGGGACCTTCGGGCTCTTATTTTTTGCACACGGAGGCCCCTCGCAAAGTCTGGCCCCATTCCGAGTCCGGCGGATGAACTTGGCCAGCCCCTCCCCTCAAGGCTATAGCCCACCCGTTTTTTGGGCATTTTTTCGGCAGACGAACTTGGGTTCGGAAACTTCGGGCGCTTATTTTTTGGCGCAGCAGTCCCCGCGGCCTATTTTTGGCACACGGAGGCCCCTCGCAAAGTCTGGCCCCATTCCGAGTCCGGCGGACGAACTTGGCCAGCCCCTCCCCCCAAGGATATAGCCCACCCGTTTTTTGGCCATTTTAGCGGCGGACGAACTTGAGGATGGGATCTTCGGGCGCTTGTTTTTGGGCGCGGCAGTGCCCGCAGCCTAATTTTTGCACACGGAGGCCCCTAGCAAAGTCTGTCCCCATTCCGAGTCCGGCGGACGAACTCGGCCAGCCCATCCCCCCAAGGCTATAGCCCACCCGTTTTTTGGGAATTTTTATGGCGGACGAACTTGGGGACGGGACCTTCGGGTGCGGAAGTGCCCGCGGCCAATTTTTAGCACACGGAGGCCCCTCGCAAAGTCTGGCCCCATTCCGAGTCCAGTGGACGAACTTGGCCAGCCCCTCCCCCCAAGGCTATAGCCCACCCGTTTTTTGGGTATTTTTGCGGCGGACGAACTCGGGGACGGGACCTTCGGGCACTAATTTTTGGGCGCAGCAGTGCCCGCTGCCTATTTTTGGCACATGGAGGCCCCTCGCAATGTCTGGCCCCATTCCGAGTCCGGCGGACGAACTTGGCCAGCCCTTCCCCGCAAGGCTATAGCTCACCCGTTTTTTGGGCATTTTTGCGGCGGACGAACTTGGGGACGGGACCTTCGGGTGCTTATTTTTGGGCGCCAGTGCCCGCGGCCTAATTTTGGCACACGGAGGCCCCTCGCAAAGTCTGGCCCCATTCCGAGTCCAGAGGACGAACTTGGCCAGCCCCTCCGCCCAAGGCTATAGCCCACCCGTTTTTTGGGTATTTTTGCGGTGGACGAACTTGGGGACGGGACCTTCGGGCACTAATTTTTGGGCGCAGCAGTGCCCGCTGCCTATTTTTGGCACATGGAGGCCCCTCGCAATGTCTGGCCCCATTCCGAGTCCGGCGGACGAACTTGGCCAGCCCTTCCCCCCAAGGCTATAGCTCACCCGTTTTTTGGGCATTTTTGCTGCGGACGAACTTGGGGACGGGACCTTCGGGCTCTTATTTTTGGCACACGGAGGCCCCTCGTAAAGTCTGGCCCCATTCCGAGTCCGGCGGATGAACTTGGCCAGCCCCTCCCCCCAAGGCTATAGCCCACCCGTTTTTTGGGCATTTTTTCGGCAGACGAACTTGGGGTCGGAAACTTCGGGCGCTTATTTTTTGGCGCGGCAGTCCCCGCGGCCTATTTTTGGCACACGGAGGCCCCTCGCAAAGTCTGGCCCCATTCCGAGTCCGGCGGACGAACTTGGCCAGCCCCTCCCCCCAAGGCTATAGCCCACCCGTTTTTTGGGCATTTTTACGGCAGACGAACTTGGGGACAGGACCTTCGGGCACTAATTTTTGGGCGCAGCAGTGACCGCGGCCTATTTTTGGCACACGGAGGCCCCTCGCAAAGTCTGGCCGCATTCCGAGTCCGGCGGATGAACTTGGCCAGCCCCTCCCCCCAAGGCTATAGCCCACCCGTTTTTTGGGCATTTTTTCGGCAGACGAACTTGGGGTCGGAAACTTCGGGCGCTTATTTTTTGGCGCGGCAGTCCCCGCGGCCTATTTTTGGCACACGGAGGCCCCTCGCAAAGTCTGGCCCCATTCCGAGTCCGGCGGACGAACTTGGCCAGCCCCTCCCCCCAAGGCTATAGCCCACCCGTTTTTTGGGCATTTTTACGGCAGACGAACTTGGGGATGGGACCTTCGGGCACTAATTTTTGGGCGCAGCAGTGACCGCGGCCTATTTTTGGCACACGGAGGCCCCTCGCAAAGTCTGGCCGCATTCCGAGTCCGGCGGACGAACTTGGCCAGCCCCTCCCCCCAAGGCTATAGCCCACCCGTTTTTTGGGCATTTTTTCGGGAGACGAACTTGGGGACGGAACCTTCGGGCGCTTATTTTTTGGCACGGCAGTTCCCGCGGCCTCTTTTTGGCACACGGAGGCCCCTCGCAATGTCTGGCCCCATTCCGAGTCCGGCGGACGAACTTGGCCAGCCCCTCCCCCCAAGGCTATAGCCCACCCGTTTTTTGGCCATTTTAGCGGCGGACGAACTTGAGGGTGGGATCTTCGGGCGCTTATTTTGGGCGCGGCAGTGCCCGCAGCCTAATTTTGGCACACGGAGGCCCCTCGCAAAGTCTGTCCCCATTCCGAGTCCGGCGGACGAACTCGGCCAGCCCATCCCCCCAAGGCTATAGCCCACCCGTTTTTTGGGAATTTTTATGGCGGACGAACTTGGGGACGGGACCTTCGGGTGCGGAAGTGCCCGCGGCCTATTTTTGGCACACGGAGGCCCCTCGCAAAGTCTGGCCCCATTCCGAGTCCAGCGGACGAACTTGGCCAGCCCCTCCCCCCAAGGCTATAGCTCACCCGTTTTTTGGGCATTTTTGCGGCGGACGAACTTGGGGACGGGACCTTCAGGTGCTTACTTTTGGGCGCGCCAGTGCCCGCGGCCTATTTTTGGCACACGGAGGCCCCTCGCAATGTCTGGCCCCATTCCGAGTCCGGCGGACGAACTTGGCCAGCCCTTCCCCCCAAGGCTATAGCTCACCCGTTTTTTGGGCATTTTTGCGGCGGACGAACTTGGGGACGGGACCTTCGGGTGATTATTTTTGGGCGCGCCAGTGCCCGCGGCCTATTTTTGGCACACGGAGGCCCCTCGCAAAGTCTGGCCCCATTCCGAGTCCAGCGGACGAACTTGGCCAGCCCCTCCCCCCAAGGCTATAGCCCACCCGTTTTTTGGGCATTTTTGCGGTGGATGAACTAGGGGACGGGACCTTCGAGCGCTTATTTTTGGGCGCGGCAGTGCCCGCGACCTATTTTGGGCACACGGAGGCCCCTCGCAAAGTCTGGCCCCATTCCGAGTCCGGCGGACGAACTTTGCCAGCCCCTCCCCCCAAGGCTATAGCCCACCCGTTTTTTGGGCATTTTTGCAGCGGACGAACTTGAGGTCGGGACCTTCAGGCGCTTATTTTTGGGCGCGGCAGTGCCCATGGCCTAATTTTGGCGCACGGAGGCCCCTGTCAAAGTCTGGCCCCATTCCGAGTCCGGCGGACGAACTTGGACAGCCCCTCCCCCCAAGGCTATAGCCCACCTGTTTTTTGGGCATTTTTGCGGCGGACGAACTTGAGGACGGGATCTTCGGGCGCATATTTTTGGGCGCGGCAGCGCCCGCGGCCTTTTTTTGGCACATGGAGGCGCCTCGCAAAGTCTGGCCCCATTTCAAGTCCGGCGGACGAACTTGGCCACTCCTCCCCCCAAGGTTATAGCCCACCCGTTTTTTGGGCATTTTTGCGGCGGACGAACTTTGGGACGGGACCTTCGGGTGCTTATTTTTGTGCGCGACAGTACCCGCGGCCTATTTTTGGCACACGGAGGCCCCTCGCAAAATCTGACCCAATTCCGAGTCCGCCGCACGAACTTGGCCAGCCCCTCCCCTCAAGGCTATAGCCAACCCATTTTTTGGGCACTTTTGCGGCAGACGAACTTGGGGACGGAACCTTCGGGCACTTATTTTTTGGCGCAGCAGTCCCCGTGGCCTATTTTTGGCACACGGAGGCCCCTCGCAAAGTCTGGCCCCATTCCGAGTCCGGCACACGAACTTGGCCAGCCCCTCCCCCCAAGGCTATAGCCCACCCGTTTTTTGGCCATTTTAGCGGCGGACGAAATTGAGGATGGGATCTTCGGGCGCTTATTTTTGGGCGCGGCAGTGCCCGCAGCCTAATTTTGGCACACGGAGGCCCCTCGCAAAGTCTGTCCCCATTCCGAGTCCGGCGGACGAACTCGGCCAGCCCATCCCCCCAAGGCTATAGCCCACCCGTTTTTTGGGAATTTTTATGGCGGACGAAATTGGGGACGGGACCTTCGGGAGCGGCAGTGCCCGCGGCCTATTTTTGGCACACGGAGGCCCCTCGGAAAGTCTGGCCCCATTCCGAGTCCAGCGGACGAACTTGGCCAGCCCCTCCCCCCAAGGCTATAGCCCACCCGTTTTTTGGGTATTTTTGCGGCGGACAAACTTGGGGACGGGACCTTCGGGCACTAATTTTTGGGCGCAGCAGTGCCCGCTGCCTATTTTTGGCACATGGAGGCCCCTCGCAATGTCTGGCCCCATTCCGAGTCCGGCGGACGAACTTGGCCAGCCCTTCCCCCCAAGGCTATAGCTCACCCGTTTTTTGGGCATTTTTGCTGCGGACGAACTTGGGGACGGGACCTTCGGGCTCTTATTTTTGGCACACGGAGGCCCCTCGCAAAGTCTGGCCCCATTCCGAGTCCGGCGGATGAACTTGGCCAGCCCCTCCCCCCAAGGCTATAGGCCACCCGTTTTATGGCCATTTTAGCGGCGGACGAACTTGAGGATGGGATCATCGGGCGCTTCTTTTTGGGCGCGGCAGTGCCTGCAGCCTAATTTTGGCACACGGAGGCCCCTCGCAAAGTCTGTCCCCATTCCGAGTCCGGCGGACGAACTCGGCCAGCCCATCCCCCCAAGACTATAGCCCACCTGTTTTTTGGGAATTTTTATGGCAGACGAACTTGGGGACGGGACCTTCGGGTGCGGCAGTGCCCGCGGCCTATTTTTGGCACACGGAGGCCCCTCACAAAGTCTGGCCCCATTCCGAGTCCAGCGGACGAACTTGGCCAGCCCCTCCCCCCAAGGCTATAGCCCACCCGTTTTTTGGGTATTTTTGCGGCGGACGAACTTGGGGACGGGACCTTCGGGTGCTTATTTTTGGGCGCGGCAGTGCCCGCGGCCTATTTTTGGCACACGGAGGCCCCTCGAAAAGTCTGGCCCCATTCCGAGTCCAGCGGACGAACTTGGCCAGCCCCTCCCCCCAAGGCTATAGCCCACCTGTTTTTTGGGTATTTTTGCGGCGGACGAACTTGGGGACGGGACCTTCGGGCACTAATTTTTGGGCGCAGCAGTGCCCGCTGCCTATTTTTGGCACATGGAGGCCCCTCGCAATGTCTGGCGCAATTCCGAGTCCGGCGGACGATCTTGGCCAGCCCTTCCCCCCAAGGCTATAGCTCACCCGTTTTTTGGGCATTTTTGCGGCGGATGAACTTGGGGACGGGACCTTCGGTGCTTATTTTTTGGCGCGCCAGTGCCCGCGGCCTATTTTTGGCACACGGAGGCCCCTCGCAAAGTCTGGCCCCATTCCGAGTCCAGCGGACGAACTTGGCCAACCCCTCCCCCCAAGGCTATAGCCCACCCGTTTTTTGGGCATTTTTGCGGCGGATGAACTAGGGGACGGGACCTTCGAGCGCTTATTTTTGGGCGCGGCAGTGCCCGCGGCCTATTTTGGGCACACGGAGGCTCCTCGCAAAGTCTGGCCCCATTCCGAGTCCGGCGGACGAACTTTGCCAGCCCCTCCCCCCAAGGCTATAGCCCACCCGTTTTTTGGGCATTTTTGCGGCGGACGAACTTGAGGTTCTGACCTTCAGGCGCTTATTTTTGGGCGCGGCAGTGCCCATGGCCTAATTTTGGTGCACGGAGGCCCCTGTCAAAGTCTGCCTATTTTTGGCACATGGAGGCCCCTCGCAATGTCTGGCGCAATTCCGAGTCCGGCGGACGATCTTGGCCAGCCCTTCCCCCCAAGGCTATAGCTCACCCGTTTTTTGGGCATTTTTGCGGCGGATGAACTTGGGGACGGGACCTTCGGTGCTTATTTTTTGGCGCGCCAGTGCCCGCGGCCTATTTTTGGCACACGGAGGCCCCTCGCAAAGTCTGGCCCCATTCTGAGTCCGGCGGACGAACTTGGCCAACCCCTCCCCCCAAGGCTATAGCTCACCCGTTTTTTGGGCAATTTTGCGGCGGATGAACTTGGGGACGGGACCTTCGGGTGCTTATTTTTGGGCGAGCCAGTGCCCGCGGCCTATTTTTCGCACACGGAGGCCCCTCGCAAAGTCTGGCCCCATTCCGAGTCCAGCGGACGAACTTGGCCAGCCCCTCCCCCCAAGGCTATAGCCCACCCGTTTTTTGGGTATTTTTGCGGTGGACGAACTTGGGGACGGGACCTTCGGGCACTAATTTTTGGGCGCAGCAGTGCCCGCTGCCTATTTTTGGCACATGGAGGCCCCTCGCAATGTCTGGCCTCATTTCGAGTCCGGTGGACGATCTTGGCCAGCCCTTCCCCGCAAGGCTATAGCTCACCCGTTTTTTGGGCATTTTTGCGGCGGATGAACTTGGGGACGGGACCTTCGGGTGCTTATTTTTGCATGCGCCAGTGCCCGCGGCCTATTTTTGGCACACGGAGGCCCCTCGCAAAGTCTGGCCCCATTCCGAGTCCAGCGGACGAACTTGGCCAACCCCTCCCCCCAAGGCTATAGCCCACCCGTTTTTTGGGCATTTTTGCGGCGGATGAACTAGGGGACGGGACCTTCGAGCGCTTATTTTTGGACGCGGCAGTGCCCGCGGCCTATTTTGGGCACACGGAGGCCCCTCGCAAAGTCTGGCCCCATTCCGAGTCCGGCGGACGAACTTTGCCAGCCCCTCCCCCCAAGGCTATAGCCCACCCGTTTTTTGGGCATTTTTGCGGCGTACGAACTTGGGGACGGGACCTTCGGGCGCATAATTTTGGGCGCGGCAGCGCCCGCGGCCCTTTTTTGGCACACGGAGGCGCCTCGCAAAGTCTGGCCCCATTTCAAGTCCGGCGGACGAACTTGGCCACCCCTCCCCCCAAGGCTATAGCCCACCCGTTTTTTGGGCATTTTTGCAGCGGACGAACTTTGGGACGGGACCTTCGGGTGCTTATTTTTGTGCGCGACAGTACCCGCGGCCTATTTTTGGCACACGGAGGCCCCTCGCAAAGCCTGGCCCAATTCCGAGTCCGCCGGACGAACTTGGCCAGCCCCTCCCCTCAAGGCTATAGCCAACCCATTTTTTGGGCACTTTTGCGGCGGACGAACTTGGGGACGGGACCTTCGGGTGCTTTTTTTTTGGCGCGGCAGTACCCACGGCCTATTTTTGGCACACGGAGGCCCCTCGCAAAGTCTGGCCCCATTCTGAGTCCGGCGGACGAACTTGGCCAACCCCTCCCCCCAAGGCTACAGCCCACCCGTTTTTTGGGCATTTTTGCGGTGGACGAACTTGGGGACCGGGACCTTCGGCTGCTTATTTTTGGGCGCGGCAGTGCCCGCAGCCTATTTTGGGTACACGGAGGCCCCTCGCAAAGTCTGGGCCCATTCCGAGTTCGGTGGACGAACTTTGCCAGCCCTTCCCCCCAAGGCTATAGCTCACCCGTTTTTTGGGCATTTTTGCGGCGGACGAACTTGGGGACGGGACCTTCGGGTGCTTATTTTTGGGCGCGCCAGTGCCCGCGGCCTATTTTTGACACACGGAGGCCCCTCGCAATGTCTGGCCCCATTCCGAGTCCGGCGGACGAACTTGGCCAGACCTTCCCCCCAAGGCTATAGCGCACCCGTTTTTTGGGCATTTTTGCGGCGGACGAACTTGGGGACGGGACCTTCGGGTGCTTATTTTTGGACGCGCCAGTGCCCGCGGCCTATTTTTGGCACACGGAGGCCCCTCGCAATGTCTGGCCCCATTCCGAGTCCGGCGGACGAACTTGGCCAGCCCCTCCCCCCAAGGCTATAGCCCACCCGTTTTTTGGCCATTTTAGCGGCGGACGAACTTGAGGGTGGGATCTTCGGGCGCTTATTTTTGGGCGCGGCAGTGCCCGCAGCCTAATTTTGGCACACGGAGGCCCCTCGCAAAGTCTGGCCCCATTCCGAGTCCGGCGGACGAACTTTGCCAGCCCCTCCCCCCAAGGCTATAGCCCACCCGTTTTTTGGGCATTTTTGTGGCGGACGAACTTGAGGTTCTGACCTTCAGGCGCTTATTTTTGGGCGCGGCAGTGCCCATGGCCTAATTTTGGTACACGGAGGCCCCTGTCAAAGTCTGGCCCCATTCCGAGTCCGGCGGACGAACTTGGCCAACCCCTCCCCCCAAGGCTATAGCCCACCCGTTTTTTGGGCATTTTTGCGGCGGACGAACTTGGGGACAGGACCTTCGGGTGCTTATTTTTGGGCGCGACAGTATCCGCGGCCTATTTTTGGCACACGGAGGCCCCTCGCAAAGTCTGGCCCAATTCCGAGTCCGCCGGACGAACTTGGCCAGCCCCTCCCCTCAAGGCAAAGCCAACCCATTTTTTGGGCACTTTTGCGGCGGACGAACTTGGCGACGGGACCTTCGGGTGCTTTTTTTTTGGCGCGGCAGTACCCACGGCCAATTTTTTGCACACGGAGCCCCTCGCAAAGTCTGGCCCCATTCTGAGTCCGGCGGACGAACTTCGCCAACCCCTCCCCCCAAGGCTATAGCTCACCCGTTTTTTGGGCATTTTTGCGGCGGAAGAACTTGGGGACGGGACCTTCGGGTGCTTATTTTTGGGCGCGCCACTGCCCGCGGCCTATTTTTGGCACACGGAGGCCCCTCGCAAAGTCTGGCCCCATTCCGAGTCCAGCGGACGAACTTGGCCAGCCCCTCCCCCCAAGGCTATAGCCCACCCGTTTTTTGGGTATTTTTGCGGCGGACGAACTTGGGGACGGGACCTTCGGGCACTAATTTTTGGGCGCAGCAGTGCCCGCTGCCTATTTTTGGCACATGGAGGCCCCTCGCAATGTCTAGCCCCATTCCGAGTCCGGCGGACGATCTTGGCCAGCCCTTCCCCCCAAGGCTATAGCTCACCCGTTTTTTGGGCATTTTTGCGGCGGACGAACTTTGGGACGGGACCTTCGGGTGCTTATTTTTGTGCGCGACAGTACCCGCGGCCTATTTTTGGCACACGGAGGCCCCTCGCAAAGTCTGGCCCAATTCCGAGTCCGCCGGACGAACTTGGCCAGCCCCTCCCCTCAAGGCTATAGCCAACCCATTTTTTGGGCACTTTTGCGGCGGACGAACTTGGGGACGGGACCTTCGGGTGCTTTTTTTTTGGCGCGGCAGTACCCACGGCCTATTTCTGGCACACGGAGGCCCCTCGCAAAGTCTGGCCCCATTCTAAGTCCGGCGGACGAATTTAGCCAACCCCTCCCCCCAAGGCTACAGCCCACCCGTTTTTTGGGCATTTTTGCGGTGGATGAACTTGGGGACCGGGACCTTCGGCTGCTTATTTTTGGGCGCGGCAGTGCCCGCAGCCTATTTTGGGTACACGGAGGCCCCTCGCAAAGTCTGGCCCCATTCCGAGTCCGGCGGACGAACTTGGCCAGCCCCTCCCCCCAAGGCTATAGCCCACCCGTTTTTTGGGCATTTTTGCGGCGGACGAACTTTGGGACGGGACCTTCGGGTGCTTATTTTTGGGCGCGACAGTATCCGCGGCCTATTTTTGGCACACGGAGGCCCCTCGCAATGTCTGGCCCCATTCCCAGTCCGGCGGACGATCTTCGCCAGCCCCTCCCCCCAAGGCTACAGCCCACCCGTTTTTTGGGCATTTTTGCGGCGGACGAACTTTGGGACGGGACCTTCAGGTGCTTATTTTTGGGCGCGACAGTATCCGCGGCCTATTTTTTGCACACGGAGGCCCCTCACAAAGTCTGGCCCAATTCCGAGTCCACCGGACGAACTTGGCCAGCCCCTCCCCTCAAGGCTATAGCCAACCCATTTTTTGGGAACTTTTGCGGTGGACGAACTTGGGGACGGGACCTTCGGGCGTTTTTTTTTGGCGCGGCAGTGCCCACGGCCTATTTTTGGCACACGGAGGCCCCTCTCAAAGTCTGGCCCCATTCCGAGTCCAGCGGACGAACTTGGCCAGCCCCTCCCCCCAAGGCTATAGCCCACCCGTTTTTTGGGTATATTTGCGGCAGACGAACTTGGGGACGGGACCTTCGGGCACTAATTTTTGGGCGCAGCAGTGGCCGCTGCCTATTTTTGGCACATGGAGGCCCCTCGCAATGTCTGGCCCCATTCCGAGTCCGGCGGACGATCTTCGCCAGCCCCTCCCCCCAAGGCTACAGCCCACCCGTTTTTTGGGCATTTTTGCGGCGGACGAACTTTGGGACGGGACCTTCGGGTGCTTATTTTTGGGCGCGACAGTATCCGCGGCCTATTTTTGGTTCACGGAGGCCCCTCGCAAAGTCTGGCCCAATTCCGAGTCCGCCGGACGAACTTGGCCAGCCCCTCCCCTCAAGGCTATAGCCAACCCATTTTTTGGGCTCTTTTGCGGCGGACGAACTTGGGGACGGGACCTTCGGGCTCTTATTTTTGGGTACGGCAGTGCCCGCGGCCTATTTTTGGCACACGGAGGCCCCTCTCAAAGTCTGGCCCCATTCCGAGTCCGGCGGACGAACTTGGCCAGCCCATCCCCCCAAGGCTATAGCCCACCCGTTTTTTGGACATTTTTGCGGCGGACGAACTTGGGGACGGGACCTTCGGGCTCTTATTTTTGGGTACGGCAGTGACCGCGGCCTATTTTTGGCACACGGAGGCCCCTCGCAAAGTCTGGCCCCATTCCGAGTCCGGCGGACGAACTTGGCCAGCCCCTCCCCCCAAGGATATAGCGCACCCGTTTTTTGGGCATTTTTGCAGCGGACGAACTTGGGGACGGGACCTTTGGTCTCTTATTTTTGGAACACGGAGGCCCCTCGCAAAGTCTGGCCCCATTCCGAGTCCGGCGGACGAACTTGGCCACCCCTTCCCCCCAAGGCTATAGCCCACCCGTTTTTTGGGCATTTTTGCGGCGGACGAACTAGGGGACGGGACCTTCGAGCGCTTATTTTTGGGCGTGGCAGTGCCCGCGGCCTATTTTTGGCACACGGAGGCCCCTCGCAAAGTCTAGCCCCATTCCGAGTCCGGCGGAGTAACTTCGCCAGCCCCTCCCCCCAAGGCTACAGCCCAACCGTTTTTTGGGCATTTTTGCGGTGGACGAACTTGGGGACCGGGACCTTCGGCTGCTTATTTTTGGTCGCGGCAGTGCCCGCAGCCTATTTTGGGTACACGGAGGCCCCTCGCAAAGTCTGGCCCCATTCCGAGTCCGGCGGACGAACTTGGCCAGCCCCTCCCCCCAAGGCTATAGCCCACCCGTTTTTTGGGCATTTTTGCGGCGGACGAACTTTGGGTCGGGACCTTCGGGTGCTTATTTTTGGGCGCGACAGTATCCGCGGCCTATTTTTGGCACACGGAGGCCCCTCGCAAAGTCTGGCCCAATTCCGAGTCCGCCGGACGAATTTGGCCAGCCCCTCCCCTCAAGGCTATAGCCAACCCATTTTTTGGGCACTTTTGCGGTGGACGAACTTGGGGACGGGACCTTCGGGCGCTTTTTTTTTAGCGCGGCAGTGCCCACGGCCTATTTTTGGCACACGGAGGCCCCTCTCAAAGTCTGGCCCCATTCCGAGTCCGGCGGACGAACTTGGCCAGCCCCTCCCCCCAAGGCTATAGCCCACCCGTTTTTTGGACATTTTTGCGGCGGACGAACTTGGGGACGGGACCTTCGGGCTCTTATTTTTGGGTACGGCAGTGCCCGCGGCCTATTTTTGGAACACGGAGGCCCCTCGCAAAGTCTGGCCCCATTCCGAGCCCGGCGGATGAACTTGGCCAGCCCCTCCACCCAAGGCTATAGCCCACCCATTTTTTGGGCATTTTTGCAGCGGACGAACTTGGGGACGGGACCTTTGGCCTCTTATTTTTGGCACACGGAGGCCCCTCGCAAAGTCTGGCCCCATTCCGAGTCCGGCGGACGAACTTGGCCAGCCCCTCCCCCCAAGGCTATAGCCCACCCGTTTTTTGGGCATTTTTGCGGCGGGCGAACTTGGGGACAGGACCTTCGGGTGCTTATTTTTGGGCGCGGCAGTGACCGCGGCCTATTTTTGGCACACGGAAGCCCCTCGCAAAGTCTGGCCCCATTCCGAGTCCGGCGGACGAACTTGGCCAGCCCCTCCCCCCAAGGATATAGCGCACCCGTTTTTTGGGCATTTTTGCAGCGGACGAACTTGGGGACGGGACCTTTGGCCTCTTATTTTTGGCACACGGAGGCCCCTCGCAAAGTCTGGCCCCATTCCGAGTCCGGCGGACGAACTTGGCCACCCCTTCCCCCCAAGGCTATAGCCCACCCGTTTTTTGGGCATTTTTGCGACGGGCGAACTTGGGGACGGGACCGTCGGGGGGCACTTATTTTTGGGCGCGGCAGTGCCCACGGCCTATTTTTGGCACACCGGAGGCCCCTCGCAAAGTCTGGCCCCATTCCGAGTCCGGCGGACGACATGACCAGCCCCTCCCCGCAAGGCTATAGCCCACCCGTTTTTTGGGCATTTTTGCGGTGGACGAACTTGGGGACGGGACCTTCGGGCTCTTATTTTTGGCACACCGGAGGCCCCTCGCAAAGTCTGGCCCCATTCTGAGTCCGGCGGACGAACTTGGCCAACCCCTCCCCCCAAGGCTATAGCCCACCCGTTTTTTGGGCATTTTTGCGGCGGGCGAACTTGGGGACGGGACCTTCGGGTGCTTATTTTTGGGCGCGGCAGTGACCGCGGCCTATTTTTGGCACACGGAGGCCCCTCGCAAAGTCTGGCCCCATTCCGAGTCCGGCGGACGAACTTGGCCAGCCCCTCCCCCCAAGGATATAGCGCACCCGCTTTTTGGGCATTTTTGCGGCGGACGAACTTGGGGACGGGACCTTCGGGCTCTTATTTTTGGCACACGGAGGCCCCTCGCAAAGTCTGGCCCCATTCCGAGTCCGGCGGACGAACTTGGCCAGCCCCTCCCCCAAAGGCTACAGCCCACCCGTTTTTCGGGCATTTTTGCCGGACGAACTAGGGGACGGGACCTTCGAGCGCTTATTTTTGGGCGTGGCCGTGCCCGCGGCCTATTTTTGGCACACGGAGGCCCCTCGCAAAGTCTAGCCCCATTCCGAGTCCGGCGGACGAACTTCGCCAGCCCCTCCCCCCAAGGCTGTAGCCCACCCATTTTTTGGGCATTTTTACGGCGGACGAACTTGGGGACGGGACCTTCGGGCCCTTATTTTTGGTCGCGGCAGTGCCCGCGGCCTATTTTTGTCACCCGGAGGCCCCTCGCAAAGTCTGGCACCATTCCGAGTCCGGCGGATGAACTTGGCCAGCCCCTCTTCCCAAGGCTATAGCCCACCCGTTTTTTGGGCATTTTTGCGGCGGACGACCTTGGGGACGGGACCTTCGGGCGCTTATTATTGGGCGCGGCAGTGCCCGCGGCCTATTTTTGGCACACGGAGGCCCCTCGCAAAGTCTGGCCCCATTCCGAGTCCGGCGGACGAACTTGGCCGGCCCCTCCCCCCAAGGCTATAGCCCACCCGATTTTTGGGCATTTTTGCGGCGGATGAACATGGGGACGGGACCTTCGGGCGCTTATTTTTGGGCGCGGCAGTGCCTATGACCTGTTTTTGGCACACAGAGGCCCCTCGCAAAGTCTGGCCGCATTCCGAGTCCGGCGGACGAACTTGGCCAGCCCCTCCCCCAAAGGCTATAGCCCACCCGTTTTTTGGACTTTTTTGAGGCGGACGAACTTGGGGCGGGACCTTCGGGCACTGATTTTTGGGCGCGGCAGTTCCCACAGCCTATTTGTGGCACACAGAGGACCCTCGCAAAGTCTGGCCCCATTCCGAGTCCGGCGGACGAACTTGGCCAGCCCCTCCCCCCAAGGCTATAGCCCACCCGTTTTTTTGGCATTTTTGCGGCGGACGAACTTGGGGACGGGAACTTGGGGCACTTATTTTTGGGCACGGTAGTGCCCGCGCCCTATTTTTCGCACACGGAGCCCCCTCGGAAAGTCTGGCCCCATTCCCAGTCCGGCGGACGAACTTGGCCAGCCCCTCCCCCAAAGGCTATAGCCCACCCGTTTTTTGGGCATTTTTGCGGCGGACGAACTAGGGGACGGGACGTTCGAGCGCTTATTTTCGGGAGTGGCAGTGACCGCGGCCTATTTTTGGCACACGGAGGCCCCTCGCAAAGTCTGGCCCCATTCCGAGTCCGGCGGACGAACTTCGCCAGCCCCTCCCCCCAAGGCTATAGCCCACCCGTTTTTTGGGCATTTTTACGGCGGACGAACTTGGGGACGGGACCTTCGGGCCCATATTTTTGGGTGCGGCAATGCCCGCGGCCTATTTTTGTCACACGGAGGCCCCTCGCAAAGTCTGGCACCATTCCGAGTCCGGCGGACGAACTTGGCCAGCCCCTCTTCCCAAGGCTATAGCCCACCCGTTTTTTGGGGATTTTTGCGGCGGACGAACTAGGGGACGGGACCTTCGAGCGCTTATTTTTGGGCGCGGCAGTGCCCACGGCCTATTTTTGGCACACAGAGGCCCCTCGTAAAGTCTGGCCCCATTCCGAGTCCGGCGGACGAACTTGGCCAGCTCCTCCCCCCAAGGCTATAGCCCACCCGTTTTTTGGGCATTTTTGCGGCGGACGAACTTGGGGACGGGACCTTCGGGCGCTTATTTTTGGGTACGGCAGTGCGCACGGCCTATTTTTTGGCACACGGAGGCCCCTTGCAAAGTCTGGCCCCATTCCGAGTCCGGCGGACGAACTTGGCTAGCTCCTCCCCCCAAGGCTATAGCCCACCCGTTTTTTGGGCATTTTTGCGGCGGACGAACTTGGGGACGGGACATTCGGGCCCTTATTTTTGGGTGCGGCAGTGTTCGCGGTGTATTTTTGGCACACGGAGGCCCCTCGTAAAGTCTGGCTCCATTCCCAGTCCGGCGGACGAACTTGGCCAGCCCCTCCCCCCAAGGCTATAGCCCACCTGTTTTTTGGGCAATTTTGCAGCGGATGAACTTGGATACGGGACCTTCGGGCCCTTATTTTTGGGTGCAACAGTGCCCGCGGCCTATTTTTGGCACACGGATGCCCCTCAAAAAGTCTGGCCCCATTCCGAGTCCGGCGGACGAACTTGGCCAGCCCCTCCCCCCAAGGCTATAGCCCACCCGTTTTTTTGGCATTTTTGCGGTGGACGAACTTGGGGACGGGAACTTCGGGCACTTATTTTTCGGCATGGTTGTGCCCGCGCCCTATTTTTCGCACACGGAGCCCCCTCGCAAAGTCTGGCCCCATTCCGAGTCCGGCGGACGAACTTGGCCAGCCCCTCCCCCAAAGGCTATAGCCCACCCGTTTTTTGGGCATTTTTGCGGCGGACGAACTAGGGGACGGGACCTTCGAGCGCTTATTTTTGGGCGTGACAGTGCCCGCGGCCTATTTTTGGCACACGGGGGCCCCTCGCAAAGTCTGGCCCCATTCCGAGTCCGGCGGACGAACTTCGCCAGCCCCTCCCCCCAAGGCTATAGCGCACCCGTTTATTGGGCATTTTTACGGCGGACGAACTTGGGGACGGGACCTTCGGGCGCTTATTTTTGGGCGTGGCAGTTCCCGCGGCCTATTTTTGGCACACGGAGGCCCCTCGAAAAGTCTGGCCCCATTCCGAGTCCGGCGGACGAACTTGCCCAGCCCCTCCCCCCAAGGCTATAGCCCACCCGTTTTTTGGGCATTTTTGCGGCGGACGACCTTGGGGACGGGACCTTCGGGCGCTTATTTTTGGGCGCGGCAGTGCCCACGGCCTATTTTTGCCACACAGAGGCCCCTCGCAAAGTCTGGCCCCATTCCGAGTCCGGCGGACGAACTTGGCCAGCCCCTCCCCCCAAGGCTATAGCCCACCCGTTTTTTGGGCATTTTTACGGCGGACGAACTTCGGGACGGGACCTTCGAGCCCTTATTTTTGGTTGCGGCAGTGACCGCGGCCTATTTTTGTCACACGGAGGCCCCTCGCAAAGTCTGGCCCCATTCCAAGTCCGGCGGACGAACTTCGCCAGCCCCTCCCCCCAAGGCTATAGCGCACCCGTTTTTTGGGCATTTTTACGGCGGACGAACTTGGGGACGGGACGTTCGGGCGCTTATTTTTGGGCGTGGCAGTTCCCGCGGCCTATTTTTGGCACACGGAGGCCCCTCGAAAAGTCTGGCCCCATTCTGAGTCCGGCGGACGAACTTGCCCAGCCCCTCCCCCCAAGGCTATAGCCCACCCGTTTTTTGGGCATTTTTGCGGCGGACGACCTTGGGGACGGGACCTTCGGGCGCTTATTTTTGGGCGCGGCAGTGCCCACGGCCTACTTTTGGCACACAGAGGCCCCTCGCAAAGTCTGGCCCCATTCCGAGTCCGGCGGACGAACTTGGCCAGCCCCTCCCCCCAAGCCTATAGCGCACCCGTTTTTTGGGCATTTTTACGGCGGACGAACTTGGGGATGGGACCTTCGGGTGCTTATTTTTGGGCGTGGCAGTTCCCGCGGCCTATTTTTGGCACACGGAGGCCCCTCGAAAAGTCTGGCCCCATTCCGAGTCCGGCGGACGAACTTGCCCAGCCCCTCCCCCCAAGGCTATAGCCCACCCGTTTTTTGGGCATTTTTGCGGCGGACGACCTTGGGACGGGACCTTCGGGCGCTTATTTTTGGGCGCGGCAGTGCCCACGGCCTATTTTTGGCACACAGAGGCGCCTCGCAAAGTCTCGCACCATTCGGAGTCCAGCGGACGAAGATGTCCGGCCCCACCCCCAAAGGCTATAGCCCACCCGTATTTGTGGCCTTTTTTCCGAAGGACGAACTAGGCGCCCCGGCCTTCGGCCGGTTATTTTTGGGCGCAGCTGTGCCCGCGGCCTATTTTTGGCACACGGAGACGCCTCGCAAAGTCTCGCGCCATTCCGAGTTCAGCGGACGAAGTTGGCCAGCCCCACCCCCCAAGGCTATAGCCCACCTGTATTTGTGGCCTTTTTTCTGCTGGACGAACTTGGTGCCCCGGCCTTCGGGCGGTTATTTTTGGTTACGGCAGTGCCCGCGGACTATTTTTGGCTTATGGAGGTGCCTCGCAAAGTCTCGCGCCATTCCGAGTCCGGCGGACGAAGTCGGCCAGCCCCACCCCCCAACGCTATAGCCCACCCGTTTTTCTGGCCTTTTTCCGCTGGATGAACTTTGCACCCCGGCCTTCGGGCAGTTATTTCTGGGCGCGGCTGTGCCCGCGGCCTATTTTTGGCACACGGAGGTGCCTCGCAAAGTCTCGCACCATTCCGAGTCCGGCAGACGATGTCGGCCAACCCCACCCCCCAAGGCTATAGCCCACCCGTTTTTGTGGCCTTTTTCCGCTGGACGAACTTGGCGCCCCGGCCTTCGGGCGGTTATTTTTGGACGCGGCTGTGCCCGCTGCCTATTTTTGGCACATGGAGGCACCTCGCAAAGTCTCGCTCCATTCCGAGTCCGGCGGACGAAGTTGGCCTGCCCCACCCCCCAAGGCTATAGCCCACCCGTATTTCTGGCCTTTTTCCGCAGGACAAACTTGGCGCCCCGGCCTTCGGGCGGTTATTTTTGGGCGTGGCTGTGCCTGCGGCCTATTTATGGCACATGGAGGTGCCTCGCAAAGTCTCGCGCCATTCCGAGTCCGGTGGACGAAGTCGGCTAGCCCCACCCCCCAAGGCTTTACCCCACCCGTTTTTGGGGCCTTTTTCCGCTGGACTAACTTGGCGCCCCGGCCTTCGGGCAGTTATTTTTGGGCGCGGCTGTGCTCGCGGCCTAGTTTTGGTACACGGAGGCGCCTTGCAAAGTCTCGCGCCATTCCGAGTCCGGCGGAGGAAGTTGGCCAGCCCCACCCCCCAAGGCTATAGCCCACCCGTTTTTGTGGCCTTTTTCCGCGGGACGAACTTGGCGCCCCGGCCTTTGGGCGGTTATTTTTGTGCGTGGCTGTGCTCGTGGCCTATTTTTGGCACATGGAGGTGCCTCTCAACGTCTCGCGCCATTCCGAGTCCGGCGGACGAAGTTGGCCAGCCCCAGCACCCATGGCTATGGCCCACCCATTTTTATGGCCTTTTTCCGCTGGACGAACTTGGCGCCCCGGCCTTCGTGCGGTTATTTTTGGGCGCGGCTGTACCCGCGGCCTACTTTTGGCATTTGGAGGTGCCTCGCAAAGTCTCGCGCCATTCCGAGTCCGGCGGACGAAGTTGGCCAGCCCCACCCCCCAAGGCTATAGCCCACCCGTATTTGTGCCCTTTTTCCGCGGGACGAACTTGGCGCCCCGGCCTTTGGGCGGTTATTTTTTGGCGCGGCTATGTCCGCGGCCTATTTTTGGCACACGGAGGTACCTCGCAAAGTCTCGCGCCATTCCGAGTCCGGCGGACGAAGTTGGCCAGCCGCACCACCCAAGGCTATAGCCCACCCGTTTTTGTGGCCCTTTTCCGCGGGACGAACATGGCGCCCTGGCCTTCGGGTGGTTATTTTTTGGCGCGGCTGTGCCCGCAGCCTATTTTTGGCACACGGACACGCCTCACAAAGTCTCGCGCCATTCCGAGTCCGGCGGAAGAAGTTGGCCAGCCCCACTCCCCAAGGCTATAGCCCACCCGTATTTGTGGCCTTTTTCCGCTGGACGAACGTGGCGCCCCGGCCTTCGGGCGGTTATTTTTGGGTGTGGCTGTGCCCGCAGCCTATTTTTGGTACATGGAGGCACCTCGAAAAGTCTCGCACCATTCCGAGTCCGGCGGACGAAGTTGGCTAGCCCCACCCCCCAATGATATAGCCCACCCGTATTTGTGGCCTTTTTCCGCTGGACAAACTTGGCGCCCCGGCCTTCGGGCTGTTATTTTTGGGTACGGCTGTGCCCGCGGCCTATTTTTGGCACACGGAGGTGCCTCGCAAAGTCTCGCGCCATTCCGAGTCCGGCGGACGAAGTTTGCCAGCCCCACCCCCCAAGGCTGTAGCCCAACCGTTTTTGTGGCCTTTTTCGGCTGGACGAACTTGGCGCCCCGGCCTTCGGGTGGTTATTTTTCGGAGCGGCTGCACCCGCGGACTATTTTTCGAAGTTGGCCAGCCCCACCCCCCAAGGCTATAGCCCACCCGTATTTGTGGCCTTTTTCCGCTGGACAAACTTGGCGCCCCGGCCTTAGGGCGGTTATTTTTGGGCGCGGCTGTGCCCGTCGCCTATTTTTTGCACACGGAGGTGCCTCGCAAAGTCTCGCGCCGTTCCGAGTCCGGCGGACGAAGTTGGCCAGCCCCACCCCCCAAGGCTATAGCCCACCCGTTTTTGTGGTCTTTTTCCGCCGGACGAACTTGGCGCCCCGGCCTTCGGGAGGTTATTTTTGGGTGCGGCTGTGCCCACAGACTATTTTCGGCACACAGAGGTGCCTCACAAAGTCTCGCACCATTCCGAGTCCGGCGGACGAAGTTGGCCAACCTCACACCCCAAGGCTATAGCCCACCCGTTTTTGTGGCCTTTTTCCGCTGGACGAACTTGGAGCCCCGGCATTCGAGCGGTTATTTTTGTGCGCGGCTGTGCTCGCGGCCTATTCTTGGCACATGGAGGCACCTCATAAAGTCTCGCGCCATTCCGAGTCCGGCGGACGAAGTTGGCTAGCCCCACCCCCCAAGGCTATAGCCCACCCGTATTTGTGGCCTTTTTCCGCTGGACGAACTTGGCGGCCCGGCCTTCGGGCGGTTATTTTTGGGTATGGCTGTGCCCACGGCCTATTTTTTGCACACGGAGGTGCCTCGCAAAGTCTCGTGACGTTCCGAGTCGGGCGGACGAAGTTGGCCAGCCCCACCCCCCAAGGCTATAGCCCACCCGTTTTTGTGGCCTTTTTCCGCCGGACGAACTTGGCGCCCCGGCCTTCGGGCAGTTATTTTTGGGCGCGGCTGTGCCCATAGACTATTTTCGGCACACGGAGGTGCCTCGCAATGTCTCGCGCCATTCCGAGTCCGGCGGACGAAGTTGGCCAACCCCACACCCCAAGGCTATAGCTCACCCGATTTTGTGGCCTTTTTCCGCTGGACGAACTAGGCACCCCGGCATTCGGGCGGTTATTTTTGTGCACGGCTGTGATCACGGCCTATTTTTGGCACATGGAGGCGCCTCGTAAAGTCTCGCGCCATTCCGAGTCCGGCGGACGAAGTTGGCCGGCCCCAGCACCCAAGGCTATAGCCCACCCGTTTTTTTGGCCTTTTTCCGCTGGACGAACTTGGCGCCCCGGGCTTCGTGCGGTTATTTTTGGGCTCGGCTGTGCCCGCGGCCTATTTTTGGCACACGGAGGTGCCTCGCAAAGTCTAGCGCCATTCCGAATCCGGCGGACGAAGTGGGCCAGGCCCACCCCCCAAGGCTATAGCCCACCCGTTTTTGGGGCCTTTTTCCGCTGGACGAACTTGGCGCCCCGGCCGTCGGGCGGTTATTTTTGGGCGTGGCTGTTCCCGCGGCCTACTTTTGGCACTTGGAGGTGCCTCGAAAAGTCTCGCGCCATTCCGAGTCCGGCGGACGAAGTGGGCCAGCCCCACCCCCCAAGGCTATAGCCCACCCGTTTTTGTGGCCTTTTTCCGCCGGACGAACTTGGCGCCCCGGCCTTCGGGCGGTTATTTTTGTGCGCGGCTGTGCCCGCGGCCTATTTTTGGCACACGGAGGCGCCTCGCAAAGTCTCGCACCATTCCGAGTCCGGCGGACGAAGTTGGCCAGCCCCACCCCCCAAGGCTATAGCCCACCCGTTTTTGTGGCCTTTTTCCGCCGGACGAACTTGGCGCCCCGGCCTTCGGGCGGATATTTTTGCGCGCGGCTGTGCCTGTGGTCTATCTTTGTCACACGGAGATGCCTCGCAAAGTCTAGCGCCATTCCGAGTCCGGCGGACGAAGTTGGTCAGCCCCAGTACCCAAGGCTATAGCCCACCCGTTTTTGTGGCCTTTTTGCGCTGGACGAACTTGGCGCCCCGGCCTTCGGGCGGTTATTTTTGGGCGCGGCTGTGCCCGCGTCCTATTTTTGGCACACGGAGGCCCCTCACAAAGTCTCGCGGCATTCCGAGTTCGGCGGACGAAGTCGGCCAGCCCCAATCCCCAAGGCTATAGCCCACCCGTTTTTGTGGCCTTTTTGCGCTGCACGAATTTGACGCCCCGGCCTTCGGGCGGTTATTTATGGGCGAGCTTTGCCCGCGGCCTATGTTTGGCACACGGAGGCCCCTCGCAAAGTCTCACGGCATTCCGACTCCGGCGGACGAAGCTGGCCAGCCCCACCCCCCAAGGCTATAGCCCACCCGTTTTTGTGGCCTTTTTCCGCTGGACGAACCTGGCGCGCCGGCCTTCGGGCGGTTATTTTTGGGCGCGGTTTTGACCGCGGCCTATATTTAGCGCATGGAGGCCACTCGTAAGGTGTCGCGGCATTCCGAGTCCGGCGAACGAAGTTGGCATGCCCCACCCCGCAAGGCTATAGCCCACCCGTTTTTGTGGCCTTTTTGCGCTGGACGAACTTGGTGCCCCGGCCTTCGGGTGGTTATTTTTGGGCACGCTTTGCCCGCGGCCTATGTTTGGCACACGGAGGCCCCTCGCAAAGTCTCGCGGCATTCCGAGTCCGGCGGACGAAGTTGGCCAGCCCCACCCCCCAAGGCTATAGCGCACCCGTTTTTGTGGCCTTTTTCCGCTGGACGAACTTCGCGCCCCGCCCTTCGGGCGGTTATTTTTTTGCCCGGCTTTGTCCGCGGCCTATTTTTGGTACATGGAGGCCCCTCGCAAAGTCTCGCGGCATTCTGAGTCCGGCGGATGAAGTTGGCCAGCCCCACCCCCCAATGCTACAGCCCACCCGTTTTTGTGGCCTTTTTGTGCTGGACGAACTTGGCGCCTCGGCCTTCGGGCGGTTATTTTTGGACGCGGCTTTCTCCGCGGCCTGTTTTTGGCACACGGAGGCCCCTCACAAAGTCTCACGGCATTCCGAGTCCGGCGGACGAAGTTGGCCAGCCCCACCCCCCAAGGCTATAGCGCACCCATTTTTGTGGCCTTTTTCCGCTGGACGAACTTGGCGCCCAGGCCTTCGGCCGGTTATTTTTGGGCGCGGCTGTGCCCGTGGCCTATTTTTGGCACACGGAGGCTCCTCGCAAACTCTCGCGCCATTCCGAGTCCGGCGGACGAAGTTGGCCAGCCCCACCCCCCAAGGCTACAACCCACCCGTTTTTGTGGCCTTTTTCCGCTGGACGAAATTGGCGCCCCGGCCTTCGGGCGGTTATTTTTGGGTACGGCTTTGCCCACGGCCTATGTTTGGCACACGGAGTCCCCTCACAAAGTCTCGCGGTATTCCGAGTCCGGCGGACGAAGTTGGCCAGCCCCACCCCCCAAGGCTATAGCCCACCCGTTTTTGTGGCCTTTTTGCGCTGGACGAACTTGGCGCCCCAGCCTTCGGGCGGTTATTTTTGGGCACGGCTTTGCCCGCGGCCTATGTTTGGCACACGGAGGCCCCTCGCGAAGTCTCGCGGCATTCCGAGTCTGGCGGACGAAGTCGGCCAGCCCCACCCCCGAAGGCTATAGCGCACCCGTTTTTGTGGCCTTTTTCCGCTGGACGAACTTGGCGCCCCGGCCTTCGGGTGGTTATTTTTGGATACGGCTTTGGCCGCGGCCCATGTTTGGTACACGGAGGCCCCTCGCAAACTCTCGCGGCATTCCGTGTCCGGCGGACTAAGTTGGCCAGCCCCACCCCCCAAGGCTATAGCCCACCCATTTTTGTGGCCTTTTTGCGCTGGACGAACTTGGCGCCCCGGCCTTCGGGCGGTTATTTTTGGGCGCGGCTTTGCCCCCGGCCTATGTTTGGCACACGGAGGCTCCTCGTAAAGTCTCACGGCATTCCGAGTCCGGTGGACGAAGTTTGCCAGCCCCACCCCCCAAGGCTATAGCCCACCCATTTTTGTGGCCTTTTTGCGCTGGACGAACTTGGCACCCCGGCCTTCGGGCGGTTATTTTTGGGCGCGGCTTTGCCCCCGGCCTATGTTTGGCACACGGAGGCCCCTCGTAAAGTCTCACGGCATTCCGAGTCCGGTGGACGAAGTTTGCCAGCCCCACCCCCCAAGGCTATAGCCCACCCATTTTTGTGGCCTTTTTGCGCTGGATGAACTTGGCGCCCCGGCCTTCGGGCGGTTATTTTTGGGTGCGGCTTTGCCCGCGGCCTATGTTTGGCACACGGAGGCCCCTCGCAAAGTCTCGTGGCATTCCGAGTCCGGCGGACGAAGTTGGCCAGCCCCACTCCCTCCAGGCTATAGCCCACCCGTTTTTGTGGCCTTTTTGCGCTGGACGAACTCGGCGCCCCGGCCTTCGGGCGGTTATTTTTGGGCGCGGCATTGCCCGCATCCTATATTTGGCACACGGAGGCCCCTTGTAAAGTCTAACGGCATTTCGAGTCCGGGGGACGAAGTTGGCCAGCCCCACCCCCCAAGGATATAGCCCACCCGTTTTTGTGGCCTTTTTGCGCTGGACGAACTTGGCGCCCCGGCCTTCGGGAGGTTATTTTTGGGCGCGGCTTTGCCTACGGCCTATGTTTGGCACACGGAGGCCCCTCGCAAAGTCTCGCGGCATTCCGAGTCTGGCGGACGAAGTGGGCCAGCCCGACCCCCCAAGGCTATAGCCCACCCGTTTTTGTGGCCTTTTCCCGCTGGACGAACGTCGCGCCCCGGCCTTCGGGCGGTTATTTTTGGGCGCGGCTGTACCCGCGGCCTAATTTTGGCACACGGAGGCGCCTCGCAAAGTCTAGCGCCATTCCGAGTCCGGCGGACGAAGTTGGCCAGCCCCACCCCCCAAGGCAATAGCCCACCCGTTTTTGTGGCTTTTTTCCGCTGGACGAACTTCGCGCCCCGGCCTTCGGGCGGTTATTTTTGGGCGCGGCTGCGCCCGCGACCTATTTTTGGCACACGGAGGCGCGTCGTAAAGTCTCGCGCCATTCCAAGTCCGGCGGACGAAGTTGGCCTGCCCCAACCCCCAAGGCTATAGCCCACCCGTTTTTTTGGCTTTTTCCCGCTGGACGAACTTGGCGCCCCGGCCTTCGGGCGGTTATTTTTGTACGCGGCTGTGTCCGCGGCCTATTTTTGGCACACAGAGGCGCTTCGCAAAGTCTCGCGCCATTCCGAGTCCGGCGGACGAAGTGGGCCAGCCCCACTCCCCAAGGCTATAGCCCACCCGTATTCGTGGCCTTTTTCCGCTGGACGAAGTTGGCGCCCCGGCCTTCGGGAGGTTATTTTTGGGTGCGGCTGTGCCCGTGGCCTATTTTTGGCACACGGAGGTGCCTCGCAAAGTCTAACGCCATTCCGAGTCCGGCGGACGAAGTCGGCCAGCCCCACCCCCCAAGGCTATAGCCCACCCGTATTTCTAGCCTTTTCCCGCTGGACGAACTTGGCGCCCCGGCCTTCGAGAGGTTATTTTTGGGCGCGGCTGTGCCCGCGGCCTGCATTCCGAGTCCGGCGGACGAAGTTGGCCAGCCCCAACCCCCAAGGCTATAGCCCACCCGTTTTTGTGGCCTTTTTGCGCTGGAAGAACTTGGCGCCCTGGCCTTCGGGCGGTAATTTTTGGGCGCGGCTTTGCCCGCGGCCTATGTTTGGCACACGGAGTCCCCTCGCAAAGTCTCGCGGCATTCCGTGTCCGGCGGACGAAGTGGGCCAGCCCCACGCCCCAAGGCTATAGCCCACCCGTTTTTGTGGCCTTTTTGCGCTGGACGAACTTGGCGCCCCGGCCTTCGGGCGGTTGTTTTTGGGTGCGGCTTTGCCCGCGGCCTATTTTTGGCAGACGGAGGCCCCTCGCAAAGTCTCGTGGCATTCCGAGTCCGGCGGACGAAGTTGGCCAGCCCCACTCCCTCCAGGCTATAGCCCACCCGTTTTTGTGGCCTTTTTGCGCTGGACGAACTCGGCGCCCCGGCCTTCGGGCGGTTATTTTTGGGCACGGCATTGCCCGCATCCTATATTTGGCACACGGAGGCCCCTTGTAAAGTCTAACGGCATTTCGAGTCCGGGGGACGAAGTTGGCCAGCCCCACCCCCCAAGGATATAGCCCACCCGTTTTTGTGGCCTTTTTGCGCTGGACGAACTTGGCGCCCCGGCCTTCGGGAGGTTATTTTTGGGCGCGGCTTTGCCTACGGCCTATGTTTGGCACACGGAGGCCCCTCGCAAAGTCTCGCGGCATTCCGAGTCTGGCGGACGAAGTGGGCCAGCCCGACCCCCCAAGGCTATAGCCCACCCGTTTTTGTGGCCTTTTTCCGCTGGACAAACTTGGCGCCCCGGCCTTCGGGTGGTTATTTATGTGTGGCTTTGTCAGCAGCCTATTTTTGGCACACCGAGCCCCTCGCAAAGTATCACGGCATTCCGAGTCCGGCGGACGAAATGGGCCAGCCCCACCCCCCAAGGCTATAGCCCACCCTATTTTTGGCACACCCGTTTTTGTGGCCTTTTTCCGCTGGACGAACTTGGCGCCCCGGCCTTCGGGTGGATATTTTTGGGTGCGGCTGTGTCCGCGGCCTAGTTTTGGCACACAGAGGTGCCTCGCAAAGTCTCGCGCCATTCCGAGTCCGGCAGACGAAGTTGGCCAGCCCCACCCACCAAGGCTATAGCCCACCCGTTTTTCTGGCCTTTTTCCGCTGGACGAACTTCGCGCCCCGGCCTTCGGGCGGTTATTTTTGGGCGCGGCTGTGCCCGCGGTCTATTTTTGGCACACGGAGACGCCTCGCAAAGTCTCGCGCCATTCCGAGTCCGGCGGACGAAGTTGACCAGCCCCACCCCCCAGGGCTATAGCCCACCCGTTTTTGTGGCCTTTTTCCGCTGGACGAACATGGCACCCCGGCCTTCGGGCGGTTATTTTTGTACGCGGCTGTGCCCGTGGCCTATTTTTGGCACACGGAGGTGCCTCGCAAAGTCTCGCGCCATTCCGAGTCCCGCGGACGAAGTGGGCCAGCCCCACCCCCCAAGGCTATAGCCCACCCGTATTCGTGGCCTTTTTCCGCTGGACGAACTTGGCGCCCCAGCCTTCGGGAGGTTATTTTTGTGCGCGGCTGTGCCCGCGGCCTATTTTTGGCACATGGAGGCGCCTCGCAAAGTCTAGCGCCATTCCGAGTCCGGCGGACGAAGTTGGCCAGCCCCACCCCCCAAGGCAATAGCCCACCCGTTTTTGTGGCTTTTTTCCGCTGGACGAACTTCGCGCCCCGGCCTTCGGGCGGTTATTTTTGGGCGCGGCTGCGCCCGCGACCTATTTTTGGCACACGGAGGCGCGTCGTAAAGTCTCACGCCATTCCAAGTCCGGCGGACGAATTTGGCCTGCCCCAACCCCCAAGGCTATAGCCCACCCGTTTTTTTGGCTTTTTCCCGCTGGACGAACTTGGCGCCCCGGCCTTCGGGAGGTTATTTTTGGGCGCGGCTGTGCCCGTGGCCTATTTTTGGCACACGGAGGCGCCTCGCAAAGTCTAACGCCATTCCGAGTCCGGCGGACGAAGTCGGCCAGCCCCACCCCCCAAGGATATAGCCCACCCGTTTTTCTGGCCTTTTCCCGCTGGACGAACGTCGCGCCCCGGCCTTCGGGCGGTTATTTTTGGGCGCGGCTGTGCCCGCGGCCTAATTTTGGCACACGGAGGTGCCATGCAAAGTCTCGCGCCATTCCGAGTACGGCGGACGAAGTTGGCCAGCCCCACCCCCCAAGGCTATAGCCCACCCGTTTTTGTGGCCTTTTTCCGCTGGACGAACTAGGCGCCCCGGCCTTCGGGCGGTTATTTTTGGGAGCGGCTGTGCCCGCGGCCTATTTTTGGCACACGGAGGCGCCTCGCAAAGTCTCGCGCCATTCCGAGTCCGGCGGACGAAGTGGGCCAGCCCCACCCCCCAAGGCTATAGCCCACCCGTATTCATGGCCTTTTTCCGCTGCACGAACTTGGCGCCCCAGCCTTCGGGAGGTTATTTCTGGGCGCGGCTGTACCCGCGACCAATTTTTGGCACACGGAGGACCCTCGCAAATTCTAGCGCCATTCCGAGTCCGGCGGACTAAGTTGGCCAGCCCCACCTCCCAAGGCTATAGCCCACGAGTTTTTGTGGCCTTTTTCCGCTGGACGAACTTCGCGCCCCGGCCTTCGGGCGGTTATTTTTGGCCGCGGCTGTCCCCGCGACCTATTTTGGCACACGGAGGCGCCTCGCAAAGTCTCGCGCCATTCCCAGTCCGGCGGACGGAGTTGGCCAGCCCCACCCCCCAAGGCTATAGCCCACCCGATTTTGTGGCCTTTTTCCGGTGGACGAACTTGGCGCCCCGGCCTTCGGGCGGTTATTTTTGGGCGCGGCTGTGCCCGCTCCCAATTTTTGGCACACGGAGGAGCCTCGCAAATTCTATCGCCATTCCGAGTCCGGTGGACGAAGTTGGCCAGCCCCACCCCCCAAGGCTATAGCCCACCAATTTTTGTGGCCTTTTTCCGCTGGACGAACTTCGCGCCCCGGCCTTCGGGCGGTTATTTTTGGGCGCGGCTGTGCCCGCGGCCTATTTTTGGCACACGGAGGCTCCTCGCATAGTCTCGCGCCATTCTGAGTCCGGCGGACGAAGTTGGCCAGCCCCACCCCCCAAGGCTATAGCCCACCCGTTTTTGTGGCCTTTTTCCGCTGGACGAACTTGGCGCCCCGGCCTTCGGGCGGTTATTTTTGTACGCGGCTGTGCCCGCGGCCTATTTTTGGCACACGGAGGTGCCTCGCAAAGTCTCGCGCCATTCTGAGTCCGGCGGACGAAGTGGGCCAGCCCCACCCCCCAAGGCTATAGCCCACCCGTATTCGTGGCCTTTTTCCGCTGGACGAACTTGGCGCCCCAGCCTTCGGGAGGTTATTTTTGGGCGCGGCTGTGCCCGCGGCCTATTTTTGGCACACGGAGGCGCCTCGCAAAGTCTAGCGCCATTCCGAGTCCGGCGGACGAAGTGGGCCAGCCCCACCCCCCAAGGCAATAGCCCACCCGTTTTTGTGGCTTTTTTCCGCTGGACGAACTTCGCGCCCCGGCCTTCGGGCGGTTATTTTTGGGCGCGGCTGCGCCCGCAACCTATTTTTGGCACACGGAGGCGCGTTGTAAAGTCTCGCGCCATTCCAAGTCCGGCGGACGAAGTTGGCCTGCCCCAACCCCCAAGGCTATAGCCCACCCGTTTTTTTGGCTTTTTCCCGCTGGACGAACTTGGCGCCCCGGCCTTCGGGCGGTTATTTTTGTACGCGGCTGTGCCCGCGGCCTATTTTTGGCACACGGAGGTGCCTCGCAAAGTCTCGCGCCATTCTGAGTCCGGCGGATGAAGTGGGCCAGCCCCACCCCCCAAGGCTATAGCCCACCCGTATTCGTGGCCTTTTTCCGCTGGACGAACTTGGCGCCCCAGCCTTCGGGAGGTTATTTTTGGGCGCGGCTGTGCCCGCGGCCTATTTTTGGCACACGGAGGCGCCTCGCAAAGTCTCGCGCCATTCCCAGTCCGATGGACGGAGTTGGCCAGCCCCACCCCCCAAGGCTATAGCCCACCCGATTTTGTGGCCTTTTTCCGGTGGACGAACTTGGCGCCCCGGCCTTCGGGCGGTTATTTTTGGGCGCGGCTGTGCCCGCTGCCAATTTTTGGCACACGGAGGAGCCTCACAAATTCTAGCGCCATTCCGAGTCCGGCGGACGAAGTTGGCCAGCCCCACCTCCCAAGGCTATAGCCCACCAGTTTTTATGGCATTTTTCCGCTGGACGAACTTCGCGCCCCGGCCTTCGGGCGGTTATTTTTAGGCGTGGCTGTCCCCACGACCTATTTTTGACACACGGAGGCGCCTCGCAAAGTCTCGCGCCATTCCGAGTCCGGCGGACGAAGTTGGCCAGCCCCACCCCCCAAGGCTATAGCCCACCCGTTTTTGTGACCTTTTTCCGCTGGACGAACTTGGCGGCCCGGCCTTCGGGCGGTTATTTATGGGCGCGGCTGTCCCGCGGCCTATTTTTGGCACACGGACGTGCCACGCAAAGTCTCGCACCATTCCGAGTACGGCGGACGAAGTTGGCCAGCCCCACCCCCCAAGGCTATAGCCCACCCGTTTTTGTGGCCTTTTTCCGCTTGACGAACTTGGCGCCCCGGCCTTCGGGAGCTTATTTTTGGGAGCGGCTGGGCCCGCGGCCTATTATTGGCACATGGAGGCGCCTTGCAAAGTCTCGCGCCATTCCGAGTCCGGCGGACAAAGTTGGCCAGCCCCACCCCGCAAGGCTATAGCCCACCCGTTTCTGTGCCCTTTTTCCGCTGGACGAACTTGGCGCCCCGGCCTTCGGGCCGTTATTTTTGGGCGCGCCTGTGCCCGTGGCCTATTATTGGCACATGGAGGCGCCTTGCAAAGTCTCGCGCCATTCCGAGTCCGGCGGACAAAGTTGGCCAGCCCCACCCCGCAAGGCTATAGCCCACCCGTTTCTGTGCCCTTTTTCCGCTGGACGAACTTGGCGCCCCGGCCTTCGGGCCGTTATTTTTGGGCGCGCCTGTGCCCGCGGCCTATTATTGGCACATGGAGGCGCCTTGCAAAGTCTCGCGCCATACCGAGTCCGGCGGACAAAGTTGGCGAGCCCCACCGCCCAAGGCTATAGCCCACCCGTATTTGTGGCCTTTTTCCTCTGGACGAACTTGGCGCCCCGGCCTTCGGGAGGTTATTTTTGGGCGCGGCTGTGCCCGCGGCCTATTTTTGGCACACAGAGGCACCTTGCAAAGTCTCGCGCCATTCCGATTCCGGCGGACGAAGTTGGCCAGCCCCACCCCCCAAGGCTATAGCCCACCCGTTTTTGTGGCCTTTTTCCGCTGGACGAATTTGGTGCCCCGGCCTTCGGGCAATTATTTTTGGGCGCGGCTGTGCCCGCGGCCTATTTTTGGCACACGGAGGCGCCTCACAAAGTCTCGTATCATTCCGAGTCCGGCGGACGAAGTTGGCCAGCTTCACCCCCCAAGGCTATAGCCCACCCGTATTTGTGGCCTTTTTCCGCTGGTCGAACTCGGCGCCCCGGCCTTCGGGCGGTTATTTTTTGGCGCGGCTGTGCCCGCTGCCTATTTTTGGCACACGGAGTCGCCTCGCAAAGTCTCGCAGCATTCCGAGTCCGGCGGATGAAGTTGGCCAGTCCCACCCCCCAAGGCTATAGCCCACCCGTTTTTGTGGCCTTTTTCCGCTGGACGAATTTGGTGCCCCGGCCTTCGGGAGGTTATTTGTGGGCGCGGCTGTGTCCACGGCCTATTTTTGGCACATGGAGGTGCCTCGCAAAGTCTCGCACCATTCCGAGTCCGGCGGATGAAGTTGGCCAGCCCCACCCCCCAAGGCTATAGCCCACCCGTTTTTGTGGCCTTTTTCCGCTGGACGAACATGGCGCCCCGGCCTTCGGGTGGTTATTTTTGGGCGCGGCTGTGGCCGCGGCCTATTATTGGCACACGGAGGCACCTCGCAAAGTCTCGCGCCATTCCGAGTCCGGCGGACAAATTTGGCCAGCCCCACCCCCCAAGGCTATAGCCCACCCGTATTTGTGGCCTTTTTCCTCTGGACGAACTTGGCGCCCTGGCCTTCGGGCGGTTATTTTTGGGCGCGGCTGTGCCCGTGCCCTATTATTGGCACACGGAGGCACCTCGTAAAGTCTCGCGCCATTCCGAGTCCGGCGGACAAAGTTGGCCAGCCCCACCCCGCAAGGCTATAGCCCACCCGTTTTTGTGCCCTTTTTCCGCTGGACGAACTTGGCGCCCCGGCCTTCGGGCCGTTATTTTTGGGCACGCCTGTGCCTGCGGCCTATTATTGGCACATGGAGGCGCCTTGCAAAGTCTCGCGCCATTCCGAGTCCGGCGGACAAAGTTGGCGAGCCCCACCGCCCAAGGCTATAGCCCACCCGTATTTGTGGCCTTTTTCCTCTGGACGAACTTGGCGCCCCGGCCTTCGGGAGGTTATTTTTGGGCGCGGCTGTGCCCGCGGCCTATTTTTGGCACACAGAGGCACCTTGCAAAGTCTCGCGCCATTCCGATTCCGGCGGACGAAGTTGGCCAGCCCCACCCCCCAAGGCTATAGCCCACCCGTTTTTGTGGCCTTTTTCCGCTGGACGAATTTGGTGCCCCGGCCTTCGGGCAATTATTTTTGGTCGCGGCTGTGCCCGCGGCCTATTTTTGGCACACGGAGGCGCCTCACAAAGTCTCGTATCATTCCGAGTCCGGCGGACGAAGTTGGCCAGCTTCACCCCCCGAGGCTATAGCCCACCCGTATTTGCGGCCTTTTTCCGCTGGTCGAACTAGGCGCCCTGGCCTTCGGGCCGTTATTTTTTGGCGTGACTATGCCCGCGGCCTATTTTTGGCACACGGAGTCGCCTCGCAAAGTGTCGCGCCATTCTGAGTCCGGCGGACGAAGTTGGCCAGCCCCACCCCCCAAGGCTATAGCCCACCCGTTTTTGTGGCGTTTTTCCGCTGGACGAACTTAGCGCCCCGGCCTTCGGGCGGTTATTTTTGGGCGCGCCTGTGCCCGCAGCCTATTATTGGCACACGGAGGTGCCTTGCAAACTCTCGCGCCATTCCGAGTCCGGCGGACAAAGTTGGCCAGCCCCACCACCCAAGGCTATAGCCCACCCGTATTTGTGGCCTTTTTCCTCTGGACGAACTTGGCGCCCCGGCCTTCGGGAGGTTATTTTTGGGCGCGGCTGTGCCCGCGGCCTATTTTTGGCACACGGAGGCGCCTCACAAAGTCTCGCGCCACTCCGAGTCCGGCGGACGAAGTTGGCCAGCCCCACCCCCAAAGGCTATAGCCCACCCGTTTTTGTGGCCTTTTTCCGCTGGACGAAGTTGGCGCCCCGGCCTTCGGGCGGTTGTTTTTGGGCGCGGCTGTGCCCGCGCCCTATTATTGTCACACGGAGGCACCTCGCAAAGTCTCGCGCCATTCCGAGTCCGCCGGATGAAGTTGGCCAGCCCCACCCCCCAAGGCTATAGCGCACCCGTATTTGTGGCCTTTTTCCGCTGGACGAACATGGCGCCCCGGCCTTCGGGCGGTTATTTTTGGGCACGGCTGTGCCCGCATCCTATTTTTGGCACACGGAGATGCCTCGCAAAGTCTCGCGCCATTCCGAGTCCGGCGGACGATGTTCGCCAGCCCCACCCCCCAAGGCTATAGCCCACGCATTTTTGTGGCCTTTTTCCGCTGGACGAACATGGCGCCCCGGCCTTCGGGTGGTTATTTTTGGGCGCAGCTTTGCCCGTGGCCTATTTTTAGCACACGGAGACCCCTCGCAATGTCTCGCCGCATTCCGAGTCCGGCGGACGAAGTTGGCCAGCCCCAACCACCAAGGCTATAGCCCACCCGTTTTTGTGGCCTTTTTCCGCTGGACGAACATGGCGCCCCGGCCTTCGGGCGGTTATTTTTGGGCGCGGCTGCGCCCGCGTCCTATTTTTGGCACACGGACACGCCTTGCAAACTCTCGCGCCATTCCGAGTCCGGCGGACGATGTTCGCCAGCCCCACCCCCCAACGCTATAGCCCACCCATTTTTGTGGCCTTTTTCCGCTGGACGAACATGGCGCCCCGGCCTTCGGGTGGTTATTTTTGGGCGCGGCTTTGCCCGTGGCCTATTTTTAGCACACGGAGACCCCTCGCAATGTCTCGCCGCATTCCGAGTCCGGCGGACGAAGTTGGCCAGCCCCAACCACCAAGGCTATAGCCCACCTGTTTTTGTGGCCTTTTTCCGCTGGACGAACATGGCGCCCCGGCCTTCGGGTGGTTATTTTTGGGCGTGGCTTTGCCCGCAGACTTCTTTTGGCACACGGAGGCCCCTCGCAAAGTCTCGTAGCATTCCGAGTCCGGCGGACGAAGATGGCCAGCCCCACCCCCCAAGGCTATAGCCCACCCGTATTTGTGGCCTTTTTCCGCTGGTCGAACTCGGCGCCCCGGCCTTCGGGCCGTTATTTTTGGGCGCGCCTGTGCCCGCAGCCTATTATTGGCACACGGAGGTGCCTTGCAAAGTCTCACACCATTCCGAGTCCGGCGGACAAAGTTGGCCAGCCCCACCACTCAAGGCTATAGCCCACCCGTATTTGTGGCCTTTTTCCTCTGGACGAGCTTGGCGCCCCGGCCTTCGGGAAGTTATTTTTGGGCGCGGCTGTGCCCGCGGCCTATTTTTGGCACACAGAGGCACCTTGCAAAGTCTCGCGCCATTCCGATTCCGGCGGACGAAGTTGGCCAGCCCCACCTCCCAAGGCGATAGCCCACCCGTGTTTGTGGCCTTTTTCCGCTGGACGAATTTGGGGCCCCGGCCTTCGGGCAATTATTTTTGGGCGCGGCTGTGCCCGCGGCCTATTTTTGGCACACGGAGGTGCCTCACAAAGTCTCGTATCATTCCGAGTCCGGCGGACGAAGTTGGCCAGCTTCAACCCCTAAGGCTATAGCCCACCCGTATTTGTGGCCTTTTTCCGCTGGTCGAACTCGGCGCCCCGGCCTTAGGGCGGTTATTTTTTGGCGCGGCTGTGCCCGCGGCCTATTTTTTGCACACGGAGGCGCCTCACAAAGTCTCGCGCCACTCCGAGTCCGGCGGACGAAGTTGGCCAGCCCCACCCCCAAAGGCTATAGCCCACCCGTTTTTGTGGCCTTTTTCCGCTGGACGAAGTTGGCGCCCCGGCCTTCGGGCGGTTGTTTTTGGGCGCGGCTGTGCCCGCGCCCTATTATTGTCACACGGAGGCACCTCGCAAAGTCTCGCGCCATTCCGAGTCCGGCGGACGATGTTCGCCAGCCCCACCCCCCAACGCTATAGCCCACCCATTTTTGTGGCCTTTTTCCGCTGGACGAACATGGCGCCCCGGCCTTCGGGTGGTTATTTTTGGGCGCGGCTTTGCCCGTGGCCTATTTTTAGCACACGGAGACCCCTCGCAATGTCTCGCCGCATTCCGAGTCCGGCGGACGAAGTTGGCCAGCCCCAACCACCAAGGCTATAGCCCACCTGTTTTTGTGGCCTTTTTCCGCTGGACGAACATGGCGCCCCGGCCTTCGGGTGGTTATTTTTGGGCGTGGCTTTGCCCGCAGACTTCTTTTGGCACACGGAGGCCCCTCGCAAAGTCTCGTAGCATTCCGAGTCCGGCGGACGAAGTTGGCCAGCCCCACCCCCCAAGGCTATAGCCCACCCGTATTTGTGGCCTTTTTCCGCTGGTCGAACTCGGCGCCCCGGCCTTCGGGCCGTTATTTTTGGGCGCGCCTGTGCCCGCAGCCTATTATTGGCACACGGAGGTGCCTTGCAAAGTCTCGCACCATTCCGAGTCCGGCGGACAAAGTTGGCCAGCCCCACCACTCAAGGCTATAGCCCACCCGTATTTGTGGCCTTTTTCCTCTGGACGAGCTTGGCGCCCCGGCCTTCGGGAGGTTATTTTTGGGCGCGCCTGTGCCCGCGGCCTATTTTTGGCACAAAGAGGCACCTTGCAAATTCTCGCGCCATTCCGATTCCGGCGGACGAAGTTGGCCAGCCCCACCTCCCAAGGCGATAGCCCACCCGTGTTTGTGGCCTTTTTCCGCTGGACGAATTTGGGGCCCCGGCCTTCGGGCAATTATTTTTGGGCGCGGCTGTGCCCGCGGCCTATTTTTGGCACACGGAGGTGCCTCACAAAGTCTCGTATCATTCCGAGTCCGGCGGACGAAGTTGGCCAGCTTCAACCCCTAAGGCTATAGCCCACCCGTATTTGTGGCCTTTTTCCGCTGGTCGAACTCGGCGCCCCGGGCTTCGGGCGGTTATTTTTTGGCGCGGCTGTGCCCGCGGCCTATTTTTTGCACACGGAGGCGCCTCACAAAGTCTCGCGCCACTCCGAGTCCGGCGGACGAAGTTGGCCAGCCCCACCCCCAAAGGCTATAGCCCACCCGTTTTTGTGGCCTTTTTCCGCTGGACGAAGTTGGCGCCCCGGTCTTCGGGTGGTTGTTTTTGGGCGCGGCTGTGCCCGCGCCCTATTATTTTCACACGGAGGCACCTCGCAAAGTCTCGCGCCATTCCGAGTCCGCCGGATGAAGTTGGCCAGCCCCACCCCCCAAGGCTATAGCGCACCCGTATTTGTGGCCTTTTTCCGCTGGACGAACATGGCGCCCCGGCCTTCGGGCGGTTATTTTTGGGCACGGCTGTGCCCGCGTCCTATTTTTGGCACACGGAGATGCCTCGCAAAGTCTCGCGCCATTCCGAGTCCGGCGGACGATGTTCGCCAGCCCCACCCCCCAAGGCTATAGCCCACCCATTTTTGTGGCCTTTTTCCGCTGGACGAACATGGCGCCCCGGCCTTCGGGTGGTTATTTTTGGGCGCAGCTTTGCCCGTGGCCTATTTTTAGCACACGGAGACCCCTCGCAATGTCTCGCCGCATTCCGAGTCCGGCGGACGAAGTTGGCCAGCCCCAACCACCAAGGCTATAGCCCACCCGTTTTTGTGGCCTTTTTCCGCTGGACGAACATGGCGCCCCGGCCTTCGGGTGGTTATTTTTGGGCGTGGCTTTGCCTGCGGACTTCTTTCAGCACACGGAGGCCCCTCGCAAAGTCTCGCAGCATTCCGAGTCCGCCGGACGAAGTTGGCCAGCCCCACCCCCCAAGGCTATAGCCCACCCGTATTTGTGGCCTTTTTCCGCTGGTCGAACTCGGCGCCCCGGCCTTCGGGCCGTTATTTTTTGGCGCGGCTGTGGCCGCGGCCTATTTTTGGCACATGGAGTCGCCTCGCAAAGTGTCGCGCCATTCCGAGTCCGGCGGACGAAGTTGGCCAGCCCCACCCCCCAAGGCTATAGCCCACCCGTTTTTGTGGCCTTTTTCCGCTGGACGAAGTTGGCGCCCCGGCCTTCGGGCGGTTGTTTTTGGGCGCGGCTGTGCCCACGCCCTATTATTGTCACACGGAGGCAACTCGCAAAGTCTCGCCGCATTCCGAGTCCGGCGGACGAAGTTGGCCAGCCCCAACCACCAAGGCTATAGCCCACCCGTTTTTGTGGCCTTTTTCCGCTGGACGAACATGTCGCTCCGGCCTTCGGGTGGTTATTTTTGGTCGTGGCTGTGTCCACAGCCTATTTTCAGCATACGGAGGCCCCTCGCAAAGTCTCGCGGCATTCCGAGTCCGGCGGACGAAGTTGGCCAGCCCAACCCCCCAAGGCTATAGCCCACCCGTTTTTGTGGCCTTTTTCCGCTGGACGAACATGGCGCCCCGGCCTTCGGGTGGTTATTTTTGGTCGTGGCTTTTCCCGCGGACTTCTTTCGGCACACGGAGGCCCCTCGCAAAGTCTCGCAGCATTCCGAGTCCGGCGGACGAAGTTGGCCAGCCCCACCCCCCAAGGCTATAGCCCACCCGTATTTGTGGCCTTTTTCCGCTGGTCGAACTCGGCGCCCCGGCCTTCGGGCCGTTATTTTTTGGCGCGGCTGTGCCCGCGGCCTATTTTTGGCACACGGAGTCGCCTCGCAAAGTGTCGCGCCATTCCGAGTCCGGCGGACGAAGTTGGCCAGCCCCACCCCCCAAGGCTATAGCCCACCCGTTTTTGTGGCCTTTTTCCGCTGGACGAACTTGGCGCCCCGGCCTTCGGGAGGTTATTTTTGGGCGCGGCTGTGCCCGCGGCCTATTTTTGGCACACAGAGGCACCTTGCAAAGTCTCGCGCCATTCCGATTCCGGCGGACAAAGTTGGCCAGCCCCACCTCCCAAGGCGATAGCCCACCCGTGTTTGTGGCCTTTTTCCGCTGGACGAATTTGGGGCCCCGGCCTTCGGGCAATTATTTTTGGGCGCGGCTGTGCCCGCGGCCTATTTTTGGCACACGGAGGTGCCTCACAAAGTCTCGTATCATTCCGAGCCCGGCGGACGAAGTTGGCCAGCTTCAACCCCTAAGGCTATAGCCCACCCGTATTTGTGGCCTTTTTCCGCTGGTCGAACTCGGCGCCCCGGGCTTCGGGCGGTTATTTTTTGGCGCGGCTGTGCCCGCGGCCTATTTCTTGCACACGGAGGCGCCTCACAAAGTCTCGCGCCACTCCGAGTCCGGCGGACGAAGTTGGCCAGCCCCACCCCCAAAGGCTATAGCCCACCCGTTTTTGTGGCCTTTTTCCGCTGGACGAAGTTGGCGCCCCGGCCTTCGGGCGGTTGTTTTTGGGCGCAACTGTGCCCGCGCCCTATTATTGTCACACGGATGCGCCTCGCAAAGTCTCGCGCCATTCTGAGTCCTGCGGACGATGTTCGCCAGCCCCACCCCCCAAGGCTATAGCCCACCCATTTTTGTGGCCTTTTTCCGCTGGACGAACATGGCGCCCCGGCCTTCGGGTGGTTATTTTTGGGTGCGGCTTTGCCCGTGGCCTATTTTTAGCACACGGAGACCCCTCGCAATGTCTCGCCGCATTCCGAGTACGGCGGACAAAGTTGGCCAGCCCCAACCACCAAGGCTATAGCCCACCCGTTTTTGTGGCCTTTTTCCGCTGGACGAACATGGCGCCCCGGCCTTCGGGTGGTTATTTTTGGTCGTGGCTGTGTCCACGGCCTATTTTCAGCATACGGAAGCCCCTCGCAAAGTGTCGCGGCATTCCGAGTCCGGCGGACGAAGTTGGCCAGCCCAACCCCCCAAGGCTATAGCCCACCCGTTTTTGTGGCCTTTTTCCGCTGGACGAACATGGCGCCCCGGCCTTCGGGTGGTTATTTTTGGTCGTGGCTTTGTCCGCGGACTTCTTTCGGCACACGGAGGCCCCTCGCAAAGTCTCGCAGCATTCCGAGTCCGGCGGACGAAGTTGGCTAGCCCCACCCCCCAAGGCTATAGCCCACCCGTTTCTGTGGCCTTTTTCCGCTGGACGAACGTGGCGCCCCGGCCTTCGGGCGGTTCTTTTTCTGTGCGCCTTTGCCCACGGCCTATTTTTGGCACAAGGAGGCCCCTCGCAAAGTCTCGCGGCATTCCGAGTCTGGCGGACGAAGTGGGCCAGCCCCACCCCCCAAGGCTATAGCCCACCCGTTTTTGTGGCCTTTTTCCGCTGGACGAACATGGCGCCCCGGCCTTCGGGCGGTTATTTTTGGGCGCGGCTGTGCCCGCGTCCTATTTTTGGCACACGGAGGTGCCTCACAAAGTCTCGTATCATTCCGAGTCCGGCGGACGAAGTTGGCCAGCTTCAACCCCTAAGGCTATAGCCCACCCGTTTTTTTGGCCTTTTTCCGCTGGACGAACTTGGCGCCCCGGCCTTCGGGAGGTTATTTTTGGGCGCGGCTGTGCCCGCGGCCTATTTTTGGCACACGGAGGCTCCTCGCAAATTCTAGCGCCGTTCCGAGTCCGGCGGAAGAGGTTGGCCAGCCCCACCACCCAAGGCTATATCCCACCCGTATTTGTGCCCTTGCCCTTTTCAGCTAGACGAACTTGGCGCCCCGGCCTTCGGGCGGTTATTTTTGGGCGCGGCTGTGCCAGCGGCCTCTTTTTGGAACATGGAGGCGCCTCGCAAAGTCTCACACCATTCCGAGACCGGCGGACGAAGTGGGCCAGCCCCACCCCCCAAGGCTATAGCGCACCCGTATTTGTCGCCTTTTTCCGCTGGACGAAGATGGCGCCCCCGCCTTCGGGTGGTTATTTTTGGGCGCGGCTGTGCCCGCGGCCTATTTTTGGCACACGGAGGCACCTCACAAAGTCTCACCCGACTCCGAGTCCGGCGGACGAAGTTGGCCAGCCCCACCCCCAAAGGCTACAGCCCACCCGTTTTTTTGGCCTTTTTCCGCTGGACGAAGTCAGCGCCCCGGCCTTCGGGCGGTTATTTTTTGGCGCGGCTGTGCCCGCGGCCTATTTTTGGCACACGGAGTCGCCTCGCAAAGTCTCGCGCCATTCTGAGTCCGGCGGACGAAGTTGGCCAGCCCCACCCCCCAAGGCTATAGCCCACCCGTTTTTGTGTCCTTTTTCCGCTGGACGAATTTGGTGCCCCGGCCTTCGGGAGGTTATTTTTGGGCGCGGCTGTGTCTGCGGCCTATTTTTGGCACACAGAGGCACCTTGCAAAGTCTCGCACCAGTCCGAGTCCGGCGGATGAAGTTGGCCAGCCCCACCCCCCAAGGCTATAGCCCACCCGTTTTTGTGGCCTTTTTCCGCTGGACGAACATGGCGCCCCGGCCTTCGGGCGGTTATTTTTGGGCGCGCCTGTGCCCGCGGCTTATTTTTGGCACACGGAGGCCGCTCAAAAAGTCTCGCACCATTCCGAGTCCGGCGGACGAAGTTGGCCAGCTTCAACCCCTAAGGCTATAGCCCACCCGTTTTTGTGGCCTTTTTCCGCTGGACGAACTTGGCGCCCCGGCCTTCGGGAGGTTATTTTTGGGCGCGGCTGTGCCCGCGGCCTATTTTTGGCACACGGAGGCTCCTCGCAAATTCTAGCGCCGTTCCGAGTCCGGCGGAAGAGGTTGGCCAGCCCCACCACCCAAGGCTATATCCCACCCGTATTTGTGCCCTTTTCAGCTAGACGAACTTGGCGCCCCGGCCTTCGGGCGGTTATTTTTGGGCGCGGCTGTGCCCGCGGCCTCTTTTTGGAACATGGAGGCTCCTCGCAAAGTCTCACACCATTCCGAGACCGGCGGACGAAGTGGGCCAGCCCCACCCCCCAAGGCTATAGCGCACCCGTATTTGTCGCCTTTTTCCGCTAGACGAAGATGGCGCCCCCGCCTTCGGGTGGTTATTTTTGGGCGCGGCTGTGCCCGCGGCCTATTTTTGGCACACGGAGGCACCTCACAAAGTCTCACCCGACTCCGAGTCCGGCGGACGAAGTTGGCCAGCCCCACCCCCAAAGGCTACAGCCCACCCGTTTTTTTGGCCTTTTTCCGCTGGACGAAGTCAGCGCCCCGGCCTTCGGGCGGTTATTTTTTGGCGCGGCTGTGCCCGCGGCCTATTTTTGGCACACGGAGTCGCCTCGCAAAGTCTCGCGCCATTCTGAGTCCGGCGGACGAAGTTGGCCAGCCCCACCCCCCAAGGCTATAGCCCACCCGTTTTTGTGTCCTTTTTCCGCTGGACGAATTTGGTGCCCCGGCCTTCGGGAGGTTTTTTTTGGGCGCGGCTGTGTCTGCGGCCTATTTTTGGCACACAGAGGCACCTTGCAAAGTCTCGCACCAGTCCGAGTCCGGCGGATGAAGTTGGCCAGCCCCACCCCCCAAGGCTATAGCCCACCCGTTTTTGTGGCCTTTTTCCGCTGGACGAACATGACGCCCCGGCCTTCGGGCGGTTATTTATGGGCGCGCCTGTGCCCGCGGCTTATTTTTGGCACACGGAGGCCGCTCAAAAAGTCTCGCACCATTCCGAGTCCGGCGGACGAAGTTGGCCAGCCCCACCCCCCAAGGCTATAGCCCACCCATTTTTGTGGCCTTTTTCCGCTGGACGATCATGGCGCCCCGGCCTTCGGGCGGTTATTTTTTCTACGCGGCTGTGCCCGCGGCCTATTTTTGGCACGCGGAGGCCGCTCGCAAAGTCTCGCGCCATTCCGAGTCCGGCGGACGAAGTTGGCCAGCCCCAGCCCCCAACGCTATAGCCCACCCGTTTTTGTGTCCTTTTTCCGCTGGACGAACTTGGCGCCCCGGCCTTCGGGCGGTTATTTTATCTGCGCGGCTGCGCCTGCGGCCGATTTTTGGCACACGGAGGCCGCTCGCAAAGTCTCGCGCCACTCCGAGTCCGGCGGACGAAGTTGGCCAGCTCCACCCCCCAAGTCTATAGCCCACCCGTTTTTGTGGCCTTTTTCCGCTGGACGAACTTGGCGCCCCGGCCTTCGGGCGGTTATTTTTGGGTGCGGCTGTGCCCACGGCCTATTTTTGTCACACGGAGACCGCTCGCAAAGACTCGCGCCATTCCGAGTCCGGCGGACGAAGATGGCCAGCCCCACCCCCCAAGGCTATAGCCCACCCGTTTTTGTGGCCTTTTTCCGCTGGACGAACATGGTGCCCCGCCCTTCCGGCGGTTATTTTTGGCCGCGGCTGTGCCCGCAGCTTATTTTTGGCACACGGAGGCCACTCGCAAAGTCTCGCGCCATTCCCAGTCCGGTGGACGAAGTTGGCCAGCCCCACCCCCCAAGGCTATAGCCCACCCGTTTTTGTGGCCTTTTTCGGCTGGACGAACTTGGCACCCCGGCTTCCGGGCAGTTATTTTTTCTACACGGCTGTGCCCGCTGCCTATTTTTGGCACACGGAGGCCGCTCGTAAAGTCTCGCGCCATTCCGAGTCCGGCGAACGAAGTTGGCTAGCCCCATCCCCCAAGGCTATAGCCCACCCGTTTTTGTGGCCTTTTTCCGCTGGACGAACTTGGGGCCCCGGCCTTCGGGCGGTTATTTTTGGGCGCGGCTGTGCCCGCGGCCTATTTTTGGCACACGGAAGCTGCTCGCAAAGTCTCGCGCCATTCCGAGTCCGGCGGATGAATTTTGCCTGCCCCACCCCCCAAGGCTATAGCCCACCCGTTTTTGTGGCCTTTTTCCGCTGGACGAACTGGGTGCCCCGGCCTTCGGGCAGTTAGTTTTGGGCGCGGCTGTGTCCGCGGCCTATTTTTGGCACACGGAGGACGCTCGCAAAGTCTCGCGCCATTCCGTGTCCGGCGGACGAAGTTGGCTAGCCCCACCCCCCAAGGCTATAGCCCACCCGTTTTTGTGGCCTTTTTCCGCAGGATGAACTTGGGGCCCCGGCCTTCGTGCGGTTATTTTTGGTCGTGGCCATGCCCGCGGCCTATTTTTGTCACACGGAGGTCGCTCGCAAAGTCTCGCGCCATTCCGAGTCTGGCGGACGAAGTTGGCCAGCCCCACCCCCCAAGGCTATAGCCCACCCGTTTTTGTGGCCTTTTTCCGCTGGACGAACTTGGCGCCCCGGCCTTCGGGCGGTTATTTTTGGGTGAGGCTGTGCCCGCGGCCTATTTTTGGCACACGGAGGCCGCTCGCAATGTCTCGCGCCATTCCGAGTCTGGCGGACGAAGTCGGCCAGCCCCACCCCCTAAGGCTATAGCCCACCCGTTTTTGTGGCCTATTTTACGCTAGACGAACTTGGCGCCCGAGCCTTCGGGCGGTTATTTTTGGGCGCGGCTGTGCCCGCGGCCTATTTTTGGCACACGGAGGCCACTCACAAAGTCTCACGCCTTTCCGAGTCTGGCCGACGATGTTGGCCAGCCCCACCCCCCAAGACTATAGCCCACCCGTTTTTGTGGCCTTTTTCCGGTGGACGAACTTGGCGCCCCGGCCTTCGGGTGGTTATTTTTTAGCGCGGCTGTGTCCGCGGCCTATTTTTGGCACACGGAGGACGCTCGCAAAGTCTCACGCCATTCCGTGCCCGGCGGACGAAGTTGGCTAGCCCCACCCCCCAAGGCTATAGCCCACCCGTTTTTGTGGCCTTTTTCCGCTGGACGAGCTGGGCGCCCCGGCCTTCGGGCGGTTATTTTTGGGCATGGCTGTGTCCGCGGCCTATTTCTAGCACACGGAGGACGCTCGCAAAGTCTCGCGCCATTCCGAGTACGGCGGACGAAGTTGGCTAGCCCCATCCCCCAAGGCTATAGCCCACCCGTTTTTGTGGCCTTTTTCCGCTGGACGAACTTGGCGCCTCGGCCTACGGGCGGTTATTTTTGGGCGCGGCTGTGCCCGCAGCCTATTTTTGGCACACGGAGGCTGCTTAGAAAGTCTCGCGCCATTCCGAGTCCGGCGGATGAATTTTGCCAGCCCCACCCACCAAGGCTATAGCCCACCCGTTTTTGTGGCCTTTTTCCGCTGGACGAACTGGGTGCCCCGGCCTTCGGGCAGTTAGTTTTGGGCGTGGCTGTGCCCGCGGCCTATTTTTGGCACACGGAGGCCGCTCGTAAAGTCTCGCGCCATTCCGAGTCCGGCGAACGAAGTTGGCCAGCCCCATCCCCCAAGGCTATAGCCCACCCGTTTTTGTGGCCTTTTTCCGCAGGACGAACTTGGGGCCCCGGCCTTCGTGCGGTTATTTTTGGCCGCGGCCATGCCCGCGGCCTATTTTTGGCACACGGAGGTCGCTCGCAAAGTCTCGCGCCATTTCGAGTCTGGCGGACGAAGTTGGCCAGCCCCACCCCCCAAGGCTATAGCCCACCCGTTTTTGTGGCCTTTTTCCGCTGGACGAACTTGGCACCCCGGCCTTCGGGCGGTTATTTTTGGGTGAGGCTGTGCCCGCGGCCTATTTTTGGCACACGGAGGCCGCTCGCAATGTCTCGCGCCATTCCGAGTCCGGCGGACGAAGTCGGCCAGCCCCACCCCCCAAGGCTATAGCCCACCCATTTTTGTGGCCTATTTTACGCTAGACGAACTTGGCGCCCGAGCCTTCGGGCGGTTATTTTTGGGCGCGGCTGTGCCCGCGGCCTATTTTTGGCACACGGAGGCCACTCGCAAAGTCTCACGCCTTTCCGAGTCTGGCCGACGATGTTGGCCAGCCCCACCCCCCAAGACTATAGCCCACCCGTTTTTGTGGCCTTTTTCCGCTGGACGAACTTGGCGCCCCGGCCTTCGGGTGGTTATTTTTTAGCGCGGCTGTGCCCGCGGCCTATTTTTGGCACACGGAGGCCGCTCGCAAAGTCTCGCGCCATTCCGAGTCCGGCGGACGAAGTGGGCCAGCCCCACCCCCCAAGGCTATAGCCCACCCGTTTTTGTGGCCTTTTTCCGCTGGACGAACTTGGCACCCAGGCCTTCGGGTGGTTATTTTTGGGTTCGGCTGTGCCCGCGGCCTATTTTTGGCACGCGGAGGTCACTCGTAACGTCTCGCGCCATTCCGAGTCCGGCGGACGAAGTTGGCCAGCCCCACCCCCCAAGGCTATAGCCTACCCATTTTTGTGGCCTTTTTCCGCTGGATGAAATTGGCGCCCCGGCCTTCGGGCAGTTATTTTTGGGCGCGGCTGTGCCCGCGGCCTATTTTTGGCACACGGAGGCCGCTCGCAATGTCTCGCACCATTCCGAGTCCGGCGGACGAATTGGCCAGCCCCACCCCCCAAGGCTATAGCCCACCCATTTTTGTGGCCTTTTTTCCACTGGACGAACTTGGCGCCCAGGCCTTCCGGCGGTTATTTTTGGGCGCAGCTGTGCCCGCGGCCTATTTTTGGCAGACGGAGGCCGCTCGCAAAGTCTCGCGCCATTTTGAGTCCGGCGGACGAATTTGGCCAGCTCCACCCCCCAAGGCTATTGCCCACCCATTTTTGTGGCCTTTTTCCGCTGGACGAACTGGGTGCCCCGGCCTTCGGGCAGTTAGTTTTGGGCGTGGCTGTGCCCGCGGCCTATTTTTGACACACAGAGGCCGCTCGTAAAGTCTCGCGCCATTCCGAGTCCGGCGAACGAAGTTGGCCAGCCCCATCCCCCAAGGCTATAGCCCACCCGTTTTTGTGGCCTTTTTCCGCAGGACGAACTTGGGGCCCCGGCCTTCGTGCGGTTATTTTTGGCCGCGGCCATGCCCGCGGCCTATTTTTGGCACACGGAGGTTGCTCGCAAAGTCTCGCGCCATTTCGAGTCTGGCGGACGAAGTTGGCCAGCCCCACCCCCCAAGGCTATAGCCCACCCGTTTTTGTGGCCTTTTTCCGCTGGACGAACTTGGCGCCCCAGCCTTCGGGCGGTTATTTTTGGGCGCGGCTGTGCCCGCGGCCTATTTTTGGCACACGGAGGCCGCTCGCAAAGTCTCGCGCCATTCCGAGTCCGGCGGACGAAGTGGGCCAGCCCCACCCCCCAAGGCTATAGCCCACCCGTTTTTGTGGCCTTTTTCCGCTGGACGAACTTGGCACCCAGGCCTTCGGGCGGTTGTTTTTGGGTTCGGCTGTGCCCGCGGCCTATTTTTGGCACGCGGAGGTCACTCGTAAAGTCTCGCGCCATTCCGAGTCCGGCGGACGAAGTTGGCCAGCCCCACCCCCCAAGGCTATAGCCTACCCATTTTTGTGGCCTTTTTCCGCTGGATGAAATTGGCGCCCCGGCCTTCGGGCAGTTATTTTTGGGCGCGGCTGTGCCCGCGGCCTGTTTTTGGCACACGGAGGCTGCTCGCAATGTCTCGCACCATTCCGAGTCCGGCGGACGAATTGGCCAGCCCCACCCCCCAAGGCTATAGCCCACCCATTTTTGTGGCCTTTTTTCCACTGGACGAACTTGGTGCCCAGGCCTTCCGGCGGTTATTTTTGGGCGCAGCTGTGCCCGCGGCCTATTTTTGGCAGACGGAGGCCGCTCGCAAAGTCTCGCGCCATTTTGAGTCCGGCGGACGAATTTGGCCAGCTCCACCCCCCAAGGCTATTGCCCACCCGTTTTTGTGGCCTTTTTCCACTGGACGAACTTGGCGCCCCGGCCTTCGGGCGGTTATTTTTGGACGCGGCTGTGCCCGTGGCCTATTTTTGGCACACGGAGGCCGCTCGCAAAGTCTCGCGCCATTCCGAGTCCGGCGGACGAAGTTGGCCAGCCCCACCCCCCAAGGCTATAGCCCACCCGTTTTTGTGGCCTTTTTCCGCTGGACGAACTTGGCGGCCAGGCCTTCGGGCGGTTATTTTTGGGTGCGGCTGTGCCCGCGGCCTATTTTTGGCACTTGGAGGCCACTCGCAAAGTCTCGCGCCATTCAGAGTCCGGCGGACGAAGTCGGCCAGCCCCACCCCCCAAGGCTATAGCCCACCCGTTTTTGTGGCCTTTTTCCGCTGGACGAACTTGGCGCCCCGGCCTTCGGGCGGTTATTTTTGGACGCGGCTGGGACCGCGGCCTATTTTTGGCACACGGAATCCGCTCGCAAAGTCTCGCGCCATTCCGAGTCCGGCGAACGAAGTTGGCCAGCCCCACCCCCCAAGGCTATAGCCCACCCGTTTTTGTGGCCTTTTTCCGCTGGACGAACTTGGCGCCCCGGCCTTCGGGCGGTTATTTTTGGACGCGGCTGTGCCCGCGGCCTATTTTTTGCACACGGAGTCCACTCGCAAAGTCTCGCGCCATTCCGAGTCCGGCAGACGAAGTTGGCCAGCCCCACCCGCCAAGGCTATAGCCCACCCGTTTTTGTGGCCTTTTTCCACTGGACGAACTTTGCGCCCCGGCCTTCGGGGGGTTATTTTTGGGCGCGGCTGTGCCCGCGGCCTATTTTTGGCACACGGAGGCCGCTCACAAAGGCTCCCGCCATTCCGAGTCCGGCGGACGAAGTTGGCCAGCCCACCCCCCAAGTCTATAGCCCACCCGTTTTTGTGCCCTTTTTCCGCTGGACGAACTTGGCGCCCCGGCCTTCGGGCGGTTATTTTTGGGCGCGGCTGTGCCCGCGGCCTATTTTTGGCACACGGAGGCCGCTCACAAAGTCTCGCACCATTCCGAGTCCGGCGGACGAAGTTGGGCAGCCCCACCCCCCAAGGCTATAGCCCACCCGTTTTTGTGGTCTTTTTCCGCTGGACGAACTTGGCGCCCCGGCCTTCGGGCGGTTATTTTTGGGCGCGGCAGTGCCCGAGTCCTATTTTTGGGCGCGGCTGTACCCGCGGCTTATTTTCATCACACGGAGGCCGCTCGCAAAGTCTCGCGCCATTCCGAGTCCGGCGGACGAAGTTGGCCAGCCCCAACCCCCAACGCTATAGCCCACCCATTTTTGTTTTCTTTTTCCGCTGGACGAACTTCGTGTCCCGGCCTTCGGGCGGTTATTTTTGGGCGCGGTTGTGGCCACGGCTTAGTTTTGGCACACGGAGGCCACTCGCAAAGTCTCGCGCCAATCCGAGTCCGGGGGACGAAGTTGGCCAGCCCCACCCCCCAAGGCTATAGCCCACCCGTTTTTGTGGCCTTTTTTCCGCTGGACGAACTTGGCGCCCAGGCCTTCCGGCGGTTATTTTTGGGCGCGGCGGTGGCCGCCGCTTATTTTCGGCACACGGAGGCCGCTCACAAAGTTTCGCGCCATTCCGAGTCCGGCGGACGAAGTTGGCCAGCCCCACCCCCCAACGCTATAGCCCACCCATTTTTGTGTCCTTTTTCCGCTGGACGAACTTCGTGTCCCGGCCTTCGGGCGGTTATTTTTGGGCGCGGCTGTGGCCGGGGCTTATTTTTGGCACACGGAGGCCACTCGCAAAGTCTCGCGCCATTCCGAGTCCGGGGGACGAAGTTGGCCAGCCCCACCCCCCAAGGCTATAGCCCACCCGTTTTTGTGCCCTTTTTCCGCTGGACGAACTAGGCGCCCCGGCTTTCGGGCGGTTATTTTTGGGCGCGGCTGTGCCCACGGCCTATTTTTAGCACACGGAGGACGCTCGCAAAGTCTCGCGCCATTCTGAGTCCGGCGGACGAAGTTGGCCAGCCCCACCCCCCAAGGCTATAGCCCACCCGTTTTTGTGGCCTTTTTCCGCTGGATAAACTTTGCGTCCCGGCCTTCGGGGGGTTATTTTTGGGCGCGGCTGTGGCCGCAGCCTATTTTTGGCACACAGAGGCCACTCACAAAGGCTCGCGCCATTCCGAGTCCGGCGGACGAATTTGGCCAGCCCCACCCCACAAGGCTAGAGCCCACCCGTTTTTGTGGCCTTTATCCGCTGGACGAACATGGCGCCCCGGCCTTCGGGCAGTTATTTTCGGGCGCGGCTCTGTCCGTGGCCTATTTTTGGCACACGGAGGCCGCTCGCTCAGTCTCGCGCCAATCCGAGTCCAGCGGACGAAGTGGGCCAGCCGCACCCCCCAAGGCTATAGCCCACCCGTTTTTGTGGCCTTTTTCCGATGGACGAACTTTGCGCCCCAGCCTTCGGGGGGTTATTAGTGGGCGCGGCTGTGCCCGCGGCCTATTTTTGGCACACGGAGTCCGCTCGCAAAGTCTCGCATCATTCCGAGTCCGGCGGACGAAGTTGGCCAGCCCCACCCCCCAAGGCTATAGCCCACCCGTTTTTGTGGCCTTTTTCCGCTGGACGAACTTGGCGCCCCAGCCTTCGGGCGGTTATTTTTGGGCGCGCCTGTGTCCGCGGCCTATTTTTGGCACACGGAGGATGCTCGCAAAGTCTTGCGCCATTCCAATTCCGGCGGACGAAGTTGGCCAGCCCCACCCCCCAAGGCTATAGCCCACCCGTTTTTGTGGCCTTTTTCCGCCGGACGAACTAGGCGCCCAGGCCTTCGGGCGGTTATTTTTTGGCGTGGCTGTGCCCGCGGCTTATTTTCAGCACACGGAGGCCGCTCGCAAAGTCTCGCGCCATTCCAATTCCGGCGGACGAAGTTGGCGAGCCCCACCACCCAAGGCTATAGCCCACCCGTTTTTGTGGCCTTTTTCCGCCGGACGAACTTGGCGCCCAGGCCTTCGGGCGGTTATTTTTTGGTGTGGCTGTGTCCGCGGCCTATTTTCAGCACACGGAGGCCGCTCGCAAAGTCTCGCGCCATTCCGAGTCCGGCGCACGAAGTAGGCCAGCCCCACCCCCCAAGGATATATCCCACCCGTTTTTGTGGCCTTTTTCCGCCGGACGAACTTGGCGCCCCGGTCTTCGGGAGGTTATTTTTGGGCGCAGCTATGCCCGCGGCCTATTTTTGCCACACGGAGACCGCTCACAAAGTCTCGCGCCATTCCAAGTCCGGCGGACGAAGTTGGCCAGCCCCACCCCCCAAGGCTAGAGCCCACCCGTTTTTGTGGACTTTTTCCACAGGACGAAATTGGCGCCCAGGCCTTCGGGCAGTTATTATTGGACGCGGCATTGCCCGCGGCCTATTTTTTGCTCACGGAGGCCGCTCGTAATGTCTCGCGCCATTCCGAGTCCGGCGGACGAAGTTGGCCAGCCCCACCCCCCAAGGCTATAGCCCACCCGTTTTTGTGGCGTTTTTTCCGCTGGACGAACTTGGCGCCCACGCCTTCCGGCGGTTATTTTTGGGCGCGGCTGTGCCCGCGGCCTATTTTTGGCTCGCGGAGGCCGCTCGTAAAGTGTCGCGCCATTCCGAGTCCGGCGGACGAAGTTGGCCAGCCCCACCCCCCAACGCTATAGCCCACCCATTTTTGTGTCCTTTTTCCGCTGGACGAACTTCGTGTCCCGGCCTTCGGGCGGTTATTTTTGGGCGCGGCTGTGGCAGCGGCTTATTTTTGGCACACGGAGGCCACTCGCAAAGTCTCGCGCCATTCCGAGTCCGGTGGACGAAGTTGGCCAGCCCCGCCCCCCAAGGCTATAGCCCACCCATTTTTGTGCCCTTTTTCCGCAGGACGAACTGGGCGCCCCGGCCTTCGGGCGGTTATTTTTGGGCGCGGCTGTGCCCACGGCCTATTTTTAGCACACGGAGGACGCTCGCAAAGTCTCGCGCCATTCGGAGTCCGGCGGACGAAGTTGGCCAGCCCCACCCCCCAAGGCTATAGCCCACCCGTTTTTGTGGCCTTTTTCCGCTGGACGAACTTTGCGCCCAGGCCTTCCGGCGGTTATTTTTGGGCGCGGCTGTGCCCGCGGCCTATTTTTGGCTTGCAGAGGCCGCTCGCAAAGTCTCGCGCCCTTCCTAGTCTGGCGGACGAAGTTGGCTAGCCCCACCCCCCAACGCTATAGCCCACCCATTTTTGTGTCCTTTTTCCGCTGGACGAACTTCGTGTCCCGGCCTTCGGGCGGTTATTTTTGGGCGCGGCTGTGGCAGCGGCTTATTTTTGGCACACGGAGGCCACTCGAAAAGTCTCGCGCCATTCCGAGTCCGGTGGACGAAGTTGGCCAGCCCCACCCCCCAAGGCTATAGCCCACCCGTTTTTGTGCCCTTTTTCCGCTGGACGAACTGGGCGCCCCGGCCTTCGGGCGGTTATTTTTGGGCGCGGCTGTGCCCACGGCCTATTTTTAGCACACGGAGGACGATCGCAAAGTCTCGCGCCATTCGGAGTCCGGCGGACGAAGTTGGCCAGCCCCACCGCCCAAGGCTATAGCCCACCCGTTTTTGTGGCCTTTTTCCGCTGGACGAACTTTGCGCCCCGGCCTTCGGGGGGTTATTTTTGGGTGCGGCTGTGCCCGCGGCCTACTTTTGGCATACGGAGGCTGCTCGCAAAGTCTCGCGCCATTCCGAGTCCGGCGGACGAAGTTGGCCAGCCCCACCCCCCAAGGCTATAGCCCACCCGTTTTTGTGGCCTTTTTCCGCTGGAAGAACTTGGCGCCCCGGCCTTCGGGCGTTTATTTTTGGGTGCGGCTGTGGCCACGGCCTATTTTTGGCACACGGAGGCCGCTCACAAAGGCTCGCGCCATTCCGAGTCCGGCGGACGAATTTGGCCAGGCCCACCCCCCAAGGCTATAGCCCACCCGTTTTTGTGGCCTTTTTCCGCTGGACGAACTTGGCACCCCGGCCTTCGTGCGGTTATTTTTGGGCGCGGCTGTGCCCGCGGAATATTTTTCGCACACTGAGGGCGCTCGCAAAGTCTCGCGCCATTCCGAGCCCGACGGACGAAGTTGGCCAGCCCCACCCCACAAGGCTGTAGCCCACCCGTTTTTGTGGCCTTTTTCCGCTGGACGAACATGGCGCCCCGGCCTTCGGGCAGTTATTTTTGGGCGCGGCTATGCCCGCGGAATATTTTTCGCACACTGAGGGCGCTCGCAAAGTCTCGCGCCATTCCGAGCCCGACGGACGAAGTTGGCCAGCCCCACCCCACAAGGCTGTAGCCCACCCGTTTTTGTGGCCTTTTTCCGCTGGACGAACATGGCGCCCCGGCCTTCGGGGGGTTATTTTTGGGTGCAACTGTGCCCGCGGCCTATTTTTGGCACACGGAGGCCGCTCGCAAAGTCTCGCGCCATTCCAAGTCCGGCGGACGAAGTTGGCCAGCCCCACCCGCCAAGGCTATAGCCCACCCGTTTTTGTCGCCTTTTTCCGCTGGACGAACTTGGCGACCCGGCCTACGGCGGTTATTTTTGGGCGCGTCCGTGTCCGTGGCCTATTTTTGTTACACGGAGGCCGCTCGCAAAGTCTCGCACCATTCCGAGTCCGGCGGACGAAGTTGGCCAGCCCCACCCCCCAAGGCTATAGCCCACCCGTTTTTGTGGCCTTTTTCCACTGGACGAACTGGGCGCCCCGGCCTTCGGGGGGTTATTTTTGGGTGCAACTGTGCCCGCGGCCTATTTTTGGCACACGGAGTCCGCTCGCAAAGTCTCGCATCATTCCGAGTCCGGCGGACGAAGTTGGCCAGCCCCACCCGCCAAGGCTATAGCCCACCCGTTTTTGTCGCCTTTTTCCGCTGGACGAACTTGGCGACCCGGCCTACGGCGGTTATTTTTGGGCGCGTCCGTGTCCGTGGCCTATTTTTGTTACACGGAGGCCGCTCGCAAAGTCTCGCACCATTCCGAGTCCGGCGGACGAAGTTGGCCAGCCCCACCCCCCAAGGCTATAGCCCACCCGTTTTTGTAGCCTTTTTCCGCGGGACGAACTTGGCGCCCCGGCATTCGGGTGGTTATTTTTGGGCACGGCTGTGTCCGCGGCCTATTTTTGGCACACGGAGGCCGCTCGCAAAGTCTCGCGCCATTCCGAGTCCGGCGGATGAAGTTGGCCAGCCCCACCCCCCAAGGCTATAGCCCACCCGTTTTTGTAGCCTTTTTCCACTGGACGAACTTGGCGCCCCGGCCTTCGGGCGGTTATTTTTGGCCGCGGCTGTGTCCGCGGCCTATTTTTGGCACACGGAGGCCGCTCGCAAAGTCTCGCGCCATTCCAAGTCCGGCGGACGAAGTTGGCCAGCCCCACCCCCCAACGCTATAGCCCACCCGTATTTGTGGCCTTTTTCCGCTGGACGAACTTGGCACCCCGGCCATCGGGTGGTTATGTTTGGGCGCGGCTTTGCCAGGGCCTATTTTTGTCACACCGAGGCCGCTCGCAAAGTCTCGCGCCATTCCAAGTCCGGCGGACAAAGATGGCCAGCCCCACCCCCCAAGGCTAGAGCCCACCCGTTTTTGTGGCCTTTTTCCACTGGACGAACTGGGCGCCCCGGCCTTCGGGCGGTTATTTTTGGCCGCGGCTGTGCCCGCGGCCTATTTTTGGCACACGGAGGCCACACACAAAGTCTCGCGCCATTCCGAGTCCGGCGGACGAAGTTGGCCTGCCCCACCCCGCAAGGCTATAGCCCACCCGTTTTTGTGGCCTTTTTCCGCTGGACGAACTTGGCGCCCCGGCCTTCGGTCGGTTATTTTTGGACGCGGCTGTGCCCTCGGCCTATTTTTGGCGCACGGAGGCCGCTCGCAAAGTCTCGCGCCATTCCAAGTCCGGCGGACAAAGTTGGCCAGCCCCACCCCCCAAGGCTAGAGCCCACCCGTTTTTGTGGCCTTTTTCCACTGGACGAACTGGGCGCCCCGGCCTTCGGGCAGTTATTTTTGGCCGCGGCTGTGTCCGCGGCCTATTTTTGGCACACGGAGGCCACTCGCAAAGTCTCGCGCCATTCCAAATCCGGCGGACGAAGTTGGCCTGCCCCACCCCGCAAGGCTATAGCCCACCCGTTTTTGTGGCCTTTTTCCGCTGGACGAACTTGGCGCCCCGGCCATCGGGTGGTTATGTTTGGGCGCGGCTTTGCCAGGGCCTATTTTTGTCACACCGAGGCCGCTCGCAAAGTCTCGCGCCATTCCGAGTCCGGCGGACGAAGTTGGCCAGCCCCACCGCCCAAGGTTATGGCCCACCCGTTTTTGTGCCCTTTTTCCGCTGGACGAACTTGGCGCCCCGGCCTTCGGTCGGTTATTTTTGGACGCGGCTGTGCCCTCGGCCTATTTTTGGCGCACGGAGGCCGCTCGCAAAGTCTCGCACCATTCCAAGTCCGGCGGACAAAGTTGGCCAGCCCCACCCCCCAAGGCTAGAGCCCGACCGTTTTTGTGGCCTTTTTCCACTGGACGAACTGGGCGCCCCGGCCTTCGGGCGGTTATTTTTGGCCGCGGCTGTGTCCGCGGCCTATTTTTGGCACACGGAGAACACTCGCAAAGTCTCGCGCCATTCCAAATCCGGCGGACGAAGTTGGCCAGCCCCACCCCCCAAGGCTATAGCCCGCCCGTTTTTGTCGCCTTTTCCGCTGGACGAACTTGGCGACCCGGCCATCGGGCGGTTATTTATGGGCGCGTCTGTGTCCGCGGCCTATTTTTGGTACACGGAGGCCGCTCGTAAAGGCTCGCGCCATTCCGAGTCCGGCGGACGAAGTTGGCCAGCCCCACCCCCCAAGGCTATAGCCCACCCGTTTTTGTGGACGAACTCGGCGCCCCGGCATTCGGGTGGTTATTTTTGGGCGCGGCTGTGTCAGCGGCCTATTTTTGGCACACGGAGGCCGCTCGTAAGGTCTCGCGCCATTCCGAGTCCGGCGGACGAAGTTGGCCAGCCCCACCCCCCAAGGCTATAGCCCACCCGTTTTTGTGGCCTTTTTCCGCTGGACGAACTTGGCGCCCCAGCATTCGGGTGGTTATTTTTGGGCGCGGCTGTGTCCGCGGCATATTTTTGGGACACGGAGGCCGCTCGCAAAGTCTCGCGCCATTCCAAGTCCGGCGGACAAAGTAGGCCAGCCCCACCCCGCAAGGCTATGGCCCACCCGTTTTTGTGGCCTTTTTCCGCTGGACGAACTTGGCGCCCCGGCCTTCGGGCGGTTATTTTTGGGTGCGGCTGTGCCCGCGGCCTATTTTTGGCACACGGAGGCCACACACAAAGTCTCGCGCCATTCCGAGTCCGGCGGACGAAGTTGGCCAGCCCCACCCCGCAAGGCTATAGCCCACCCGTTTTTGTGGCCTTTTTCCGCTGGACGAACATGGCGCCCCGGCCTTCGGTCGGTTATTTTTGGACGCAGCTGTGCCCTCGGTCTATTTTTGGCACACGGAGGCCACTCGCATAGTCTCGCGCCATTCCGAGTCCGGCGGACGAAGTTGGCCAGCCCCACCCCCCAAGGCTATAGCCCACCCGTTTTTGTGGCCTTTTTTCCGCTGGTCGAACTTGGCGCCCCGGCCTTCGGGCGGTTATTTTTGGACGCGGCTGTGCCCCGGGCCTATTTTTGGCACACCGAGACCGCTCGCAAAGTCTCCCACCATTCCGAGTCCGGCGGACGAAGCGGGCCAGCCCCACCGCCCAAGGTTATGGCCCACCCGTTTTTGTGGCCTTTTTCCGCTGGACGAACTTGGCGCCCCGGCATTCGGGTGGTTATTTTTGGGCGCGGCTGTGTCCGCGGCCTATTTTTGGCACACGGAGGCAGCTCGCAAAGTCTCGCGCCATTCCAAGTCCGGCGGACGAAGTAGGCCAGCCCCACCCCGCAAGCCTATGGCCCACCCGTTTTTGTGGCCTTTTTCCGCTGGACGAACTTGGCGCCCCGGCCTTCGGGCGGTTATTTTTGGGTGCGGCTGTGCCCGCGGCCTATTTTTGGCACACGGAGGCCGCTCGCAAAGTCTCGCGCCATTCCGAGTCCGGCGGATGAAGTTGGCCAGCCCCACCCCCCAAGGCTATAGCCCACCCGTTTTTGTAGCCTTTTTCCACTGGACGAACTTGGCGCCCCGGCCTTCGGGCGGTTATTTTTGGCCGCGGCTGTGTCCGCGGCCTATTTTTGGCACACGGAGGCAGCTCGCAAAGTCTCGCGCCATTCCAAGTCCGGCGGACGAAGTTGGCCAGCCCCACCCCCGAAGGCTATAGCCCGCCCGTTTTTGTGGCCTTTTTTCCGCTGGTCGAACTTGGCGCCCCGGCCTTCGGGCGGTTATTTTTGGACGCGGCTGTGCCCCGGGCCTATTTTTGGCACACCGAGGCCGCTCGCAAAGTCTCCCACCATTCCGAGTCCGGCGGACGAAGCGGGCCAGCCCCACCGCCCAAGGTTATGGCCCACCCGTTTTTGTGGCCTTTTTCCGCTGGACGAACTTGGCGCCCCGGCATTCGGGTGGTTATTTTTGGGCGCGGCTGTGTCCGCGGCCTATTTTTGGCACACGGAGGCAGCTCGCAAAGTCTCGCGCCATTCCAAGTCCGGCGGACGAAGTAGGCCAGCCCCACCCCGCAAGCCTATGGCCCACCCGTTTTTCTGGCCTTTTTCCGCTGGACGAACTTGGCGCCCCGGCCTTCGGGCGGTTATTTTTGGGTGCGGCTGTGTCCGCGGCCTATTTTTGGCACACGGAGGCCGCTCGTAAAGTCTCGCGCCATTCCGAGTCCTGCGGACGAAGTTGGCCAGCCCCACCCCCCAAGGCTATAGCCCACCCGTTTTTGTGGCCTTTTTCCGCTGGACGAACTTGGCGCCCCAGCATTCGGGTGGTTATTTTTGGGCGCGGCTGTGTCCGCGGCCTATTTTTGGGACACGGAGGCCGCTCGCAAAGTCTCGCGCCATTCCAAGTCCGGCGGACGAAGTGGGCCAGCCCCACCCCCAAAGGCTATAGCCCGCCCGTTTTTGTGGCCTTTTTCCGCTGGACGAACTTGGCGACCCGGCCTTCGGGCGGTTATTTATGGGAGCGTCTGTGTCCGCGGCCTATTTTTGGTACACGGAGGCCGCTCGCAAAGTCTCGCCCCTTTCCGAGTCCGGCGGACGAAGTTGGCCTGCCCCACCCCCCAAGGCTATACCCCACCCGTTTTTGTGGCCTTTTTCCGCTGGACGAACTTGGCGCCCCGGCATTCGGGTGGTTATTTTTTGGGCGTGGCTGTGTCAGCGGTCTATTTTTGGCACACGGAGGCCGCTCGCAAAGTCTCACGCCATTCCGAGTCCGGCGGACGAAGTTGGCCAGCCCCACCCCCCAAGGCTATAGCCCACCCGTTTTTGTGGCCTTTTTCCGCTGGACGAACTTGGCGCCCCAGCATTCGGGTGGTTATTTTTGGGCGCGGCTGTGTCCGCGGCCTATTTTTGGCACACGGAGGCCGCTCGCAAAGTCTCGCGCTATTCCAAGTCCGGCGGAAGAAGTAGGCCAGCCCCACCCCGCAAGGCTATGGCCCACCCGTTTTTGTGGCCTTTTTCCGCTGGACGAACATGGCGCCCCGGCCTTCGGGTGGTTATTATTGGGCGCGGCTGTGTCCGCGACCTATTTTTGGCACACGGAGGCCGCTCAAAAAGTCTCGCGCCATTCCAAGTCCGGCGGACGAAGCAGGCCAGCCCCACCCCGCAAGGCTATGGCCCACCCGTTTTTGTGGCCTTTTTCCGCTGGACGAACTTGGCGCCCCGGCCTTAGGTCGGTTATTTTTGGACGTGGCTGTGCCCTCGGCCTATTTTTGGTGCTCGGAGGCCGCTTGCAAAGTCTCGCGCCATTCCAAGTCCGGCGGACGGAGTAGGCCAGCCCCACCCAGCAAGGCTATGGCCCACCCGTTTTTGTGGCCTTTTTCCGCTGGACGAACTTGGCGCCCCGGCCTTCGGGCGGTTATTTTTGGGTGCGGCTGTGTCAGCGGCCTATTTTTGGCACACGGAGGCCGCTCCTTAAGTCTCGCGCCATTCCGAGTCCGGCGGACAAAGTTGGCCAGCCCCACCCCGCAAGGCTATAGTCCACCCATTTTTGTGGCCTTTTTCCGCTGGACGAACTTGGCGCCCCGGCCTTCGGGCGGTTATTTTTGGGTGCGGCTGTGCCCGCGGCCTATTTTTGGCACACGGAGGCCGCTCGTAAAGTCTCACGCAATTCCGAGTCCGGCGGACGAAGTTGGCCAGCCCCACCCCCCAAGGCTATAGCCCACCCGTTTTTGTGGCCTTTTTCCGCTGGACGAACTTGGCGCTCCAGCATTCGGGTGGTTATTTTTGGACGCGGCTGTATCCGCGGCCTATTTTTGGTACACGGAGGCCGCTCGCAAAGTCTCGCGCCATTCCGATTCCGGCGGACGAAGTTGGCCAGCCCCACCCCCCAAGGTTATGGCCCACCCGTTTTTGTGGCCTTTTTCCGCTGGACGAACTTGGCGCCCCGGCATTCGGGTGGTTATTTTTCGGCGCGGCTGTGTCCGCGTCCTATTTTTGGCACACGGAGGCAGCTCGCAAAGTCTCGCGCCATTCCGAGTCCGGCGGACGAAGCGGGCCAGCCCCACCGCCCAAGGTTATGGCCCACCCGTTTTTGAGGCCTTTTTCCGCTGGACGAACTTGGCGCCCCGGCATTTGGGTGGTTATTTTTGGGCGCGGCTGTGTCCGCGGCCTATTTTTGGCACACGGAGGCAGCTCGCAAAGTCTCGCGCCATTCCAAGTCCGGCGGACGAACTAGGCCAGCCCCACCCCGCAAGCCTATGGCCCACCCGTTTTTGTGGCCTTTTTCCGCTGGACGAACTTGGCGCCCCGGCCTTCGGGCGGTTATTTTTGGGCGCGGCTGTGTCCGCGGCCTATTTTTGGGACACGGAGGCCGCTCGCAAAGTCTCGCGCCATTCCAAGTCCGGCGGACGAAGTGGGCCAGCCCCACCCCCAAAGGCTATAGCCCGCCCGTTTTTGTGGCCTTTTTCCGCTGGACGAACTTGGCGACCCGGCCTTCGGGCGGTTATTTATGGGAGCGTCTGTGTCCGCGGCCTATTTTTGGTACACGGAGGCCGCTCGCAAAGTCTCGACCATTCCGAGTCCGGCGGACGAAGTTGGCCTGCCCCACCCCCCAAGGCTATACCCCACCCGTTTTTGTGGCCTTTTTCCGCTGGACGAACTTGGCGCCCCGGCATTCGGGTGGTTATTTTTGGGCGTGGCTGTGTCAGCGGCCTATTTTTGGCACACGGAGGCCGCTCGCAAAGTCTCACGCCATTCCGAGTCCGGCGGACGAAGTTGGCCAGCCCCACCCCCCAAGGCTATAGCCCACCCGTTTTTGTGGCCTTTTTCCGCTGGACGAACTTGGCGCCCCAGCATTCGGGTGGTTATTTTTGGGCGCGGCTGTGTCCGCGGCCTATTTTTGGCACACGGAGGCCGCTCGCAAAGTCTCGCGCCATTCCAAGTCCGGCGGAAGAAGTAGGCCAGCCCCACCCCGCAAGGCTATGGCCCACCCGTTTTTGTGGCCTTTTTCCGCTGGACGAACATGGCGCCCCGGCCTTCGGGTGGTTATTATTGGGCGCGGCTGTGTCCGCGACCTATTTTTGGCACACGGAGGCCGCTCAAAAAGTCTCGCGCCATTCCAAGTCCGGCGGACGAAGCAGGCCAGCCCCACCCCGCAAGCCTATGGCCCACCCGTTTTTGTGGCCTTTTTCCGCTGGACGAACTTGGCGCCCCGGCCTTCGGGCGGTTATTTTTGGGTGCGGCTGTGCCCGCGGCCTATTTTTGGCACACGGAGGCCGCTCATAAAGTCTCGCGCCTTTCCGAGCCCGACGGACGAAGTTGGCCAGCCCCACCCCCCAAGGCTATAGCCCACCCGTTTTTGTGGCCTTTTTCCGCTGGACGAACTTGGCGCCCCAGCATTCGTGTGGTTATTTTTGGGCGCGGCTGTATCCGCGGCCTATTTTTGGCACACGGAGGCCGCTCGCAAAGTCTCGCGCAATTCCGAGTCCGGCGGACGAAGTTGGCCAGCCCCACCCCCCAAGGCTATAGCCCACCCGTTTTTGTGGCCTTTTTCCGCTGGACGAACTTGGCGCTCCAGCATTCGGGTGGTTATTTTTGGACGCGGCTGTATCCGCGGCCTATTTTTGGTACACGGAGGCCGCTCGCAAAGTCTCGCGCCATTCCGATTCCGGCGGACGAAGTTGGCCAGCCCCACCCCCCAAGGTTATGGCCCACCCGTTTTTGTGGCCTTTTTCCGCTGGACGAACTTGGCGCCCCGGCCTTAGGTCGGTTATTTTTGGACGTGGCTGTGCCCTCGGCCTATTTTTGGTGCTCGGAGGCCGCTCGCAAAGTCTCGCGCCATTCCGAGTCCGGCGGACGAAGTTGGCCAGCCCCACCCCGCAAGGCTATAGCCCACCCGTTTTTGTGGCCTTTTTCCGCTGGACGAACTTGGCGCCCCGGCATTCGGGTGGTTATTTTTGGACGCGGCTGTGTCCGCGACCTATTTTTCGCACACGGAGGCCGCTCTCAAAGTCTCGCGCCATTCCGAGTCCGGCGGACGAAGTTGGCCAGCCCCACAGCCCAAGGTTATGGCCCACCCGTTTTTGTGCCCATTTTCCGCTGGACGAACTTGGCGCCCCGGCCTTAGGTCGGTTATTTTTGGACGTGGCTGTGCCCTCGGCCTATTTTTGGTGCTCGGAGGCCGCTTGCAAAGTCTCGCGCCATTCCAAGTCCGGCGGACGGAGTAGGCCAGCCCCACCCAGCAAGGCTATGGCCCACCCGTTTTTGTGGCCTTTTTCCGCTGGACGAACTTGGCGCCCCGGCCTTCGGGCGGTTATTTTTGGGTGCGGCTGTGTCAGCGGCCTATTTTTGGCACACGGAGGCCGCTCCTTAAGTCTCGCGCCATTCCGAGTCCGGCGGACGAAGTTGGCCAGCCCCACCCCGCAAGGCTATAGTCCACCCATTTTTGTGGCCTTTTTCCGCTGGACGAACTTGGCGCCCCGGCCTTCGGGCGGTTATTTTTGGGTGCGGCTGTGCCCGCGGCCTATTTTTGGCACACGGAGGCCGCTCGTAAAGTCTCACGCAATTCCGAGTCCGGCGGACGAAGTTGGCCAGCCCCACCCCCCAAGGCTATAGCCCACCCGTTTTTGTGGCCTTTTTCCGCTGGACGAACTTGGCGCTCCAGCATTCGGGTGGTTATTTTTGGACGCGGCTGTATCCGCGGCCTATTTTTGGTACACGGAGGCCGCTCGCAAAGTCTCGCGCCATTCCGATTCCGGCGGACGAAGTTGGCCAGCCCCACCCCCCAAGGTTATGGCCCACCCGTTTTTGTGGCCTTTTTCCGCTGGACGAACTTGGCGCCCCGGCATTCGGGTGGTTATTTTTCGGCGCGGCTGTGTCCGCGTCCTATTTTTGGCACACGGAGGCAGCTCGCAAAGTCTCGCGCCATTCCGAGTCCGGCGGACGAAGCGGGCCAGCCCCACCGCCCAAGGTTATGGCCCACCCGTTTTTGAGGCCTTTTTCCGCTGGACGAACTTGGCGCCCCGGCATTCGGGTGGTTATTTTTGGGCGCGGCTGTGTCCGCGGCCTATTTTTGGCACACGGAGGCAGCTCGCAAAGTCTCGCGCCATTCCAAGTCCGGCGGACGAACTAGGCCAGCCCCACCCCGCAAGCCTATGGCCCACCCGTTTTTGTGGCCTTTTTCCGCTGGACGAACTTGGCGCCCCGGCCTTCGGGCGGTTATTTTTGGGTGCGGCTGTGCCCGCGGCCTATTTTTGGCACACGGAGGCCGCTCGTAAAGTCTCGCGCCTTTCCGAGCCCGGCGGACGAAGTTGGCCAGCCCCACCCCCCAAGGCTATAGCCCACCCGTTTTTGTGGCCTTTTTCCGCTGGACGAACTTGGCGCCCCAGCATTCGTGTGGTTATTTTTGGGCGCGGCTGTATCCGCGGCCTATTTTTGGCACACGGAGGCCGCTCGCAAAGTCTCGCGCCATTCCATGTCCGGCGGACGAAGTTGGCCAGCCCCACCCCGCAAGCCTATGGCCCACCCGTTTTTGTGGCCTTTTTCCGCTGGACGAACTTGGCGCCGCGGCCTTCGGGCGGTTATTTTTGGGTGCGGCTGTGCCCGCGGCCTATTTTTGGCATACGGAGGCCGCTCGTAAAGTCTCGCGCCATTCCGAGTCCGGCGGACGAAGTTGGCCAGCCCCACCCCCCAAGGCTATAGCCCACCCGTTTTTGTGGCCTTTTTTCCGCTGGTCGAACTTGGCGCCCCGGCCTTCAGGCGGTTATTTTTGGACGCGGCTGTGCCCCGGGCCTATTTTTGGCACACCGAGGCTGCTCGCAAAGTCTCCCACCATTCCGAGTCCGGCGGACGAAGTAGGCCAGCCCCACCCCGCAAGCCTATGGCCCACCCGTTTTTGTGGCCTTTTTCCGCTGGACGAACTTGGCGCCCCGGCCTTCGGTCGGTTATTTTTGGACGCGGCTGTGCCCTCGGCCTATTTTTGGCACACGGAGGCCACTCGCAAAGTCTCCCACCATTCCGAGTCCGGCGGACGAAGCGGGCCAGCCCCACCGCCCAAGGTTATGGCCCACCCGTTTTTGTGGCCTTTTTCCGCTGGACGAACTTGGCGCCCCGGCATTCGGGTGGTTATTTTTCGGCGCGGCTGTGTCCGCGTCCTATTTTTGGCACACGGAGGCAGCTCGCAAAGTCTCGCGCCATTCCGAGTCCGGCGGACGAAGCGGGCCAGCCCCACCGCCCAAGGTTATGGCCCACCCGTTTTTGAGGCCTTTTTCCGCTGGACGAACTTGGCGCCCCGGCATTCGGGTGGTTATTTTTGGGCGCGGCTGTGTCCGCGGCCTATTTTTGGCACACGGAGGCAGCTCGCAAAGTCTCGCGCCATTCCAAGTCCGGCGGACGAACTAGGCCAGCCCCACCCCGCAAGCCTATGGCCCACCCGTTTTTGTGGCCTTTTTCCGCTGGACGAACTTGGCGCCCCGGCCTTCGGGCGGTTATTTTTGGGTGCGGCTGTGCCCGCGGCCTATTTTTGGCACACGGAGGCCGCTCGTAAAGTCTCGCGCCTTTCCGAGCCCGGCGGACGAAGTTGGCCAGCCCCACCCCCCAAGGCTATAGCCCACCCGTTTTTGTGGCCTTTTTCCGCTGGACGAACTTGGCGCCCCAGCATTCGTGTGGTTATTTTTGGGCGCGGCTGTATCCGCGGCCTATTTTTGGCACACGGAGGCCGCTCGCAAAGTCTCGCGCCATTCCATGTCCGGCGGACGAAGTTGGCCAGCCCCACCCCGCAAGCCTATGGCCCACCCGTTTTTGTGGCCTTTTTCCGCTGGACGAACTTGGCGCCGCGGCCTTCGGGCGGTTATTTTTGGGTGCGGCTGTGCCCGCGGCCTATTTTTGGCATACGGAGGCCGCTCGTAAAGTCTCGCGCCATTCCGAGTCCGGCGGACGAAGTTGGCCAGCCCCACCCCCCAAGGCTATAGCCCACCCGTTTTTGTGGCCTTTTTTCCGCTGGTCGAACTTGGCGCCCCGGCCTTCAGGCGGTTATTTTTGAACGCGGCTGTGCCCCGGGCCTATTTTTGGCACACCGAGGCTGCTCGCAAAGTCTCCCACCATTCCGAGTCCGGCGGACGAAGTAGGCCAGCCCCACCCCGCAAGCCTATGGCCCACCCGTTTTTGTGGCCTTTTTCCGCTGGACGAACTTGGCGCCCCGGCCTTCGGTCGGTTATTTTTGGACGCGGCTGTGCCCTCGGCCTATTTTTGGCACACGGAGGCCACTCGCAAAGTCTCCCACCATTCCGAGTCCGGCGGACGAAGCGGGCCAGCCCCACCGCCCAAGGTTATGGCCCACCCGTTTTTGTGGCCTTTTTCCGCTGGACGAACTTGGCGCCCCGGCATTCGGGTGGTTATTTTTGGGCGCGGCTGTGTCCGCGGCCTATTTTTGGCACATGGAGGCAGCTCGCAAAGTCTCGAGCCATTCCAAGTCCGGCGGACGAAGTAGGCCAGCCCCACCCCGCAAGCCTATGGCCCACCCGTTTTTGAGGCCTTTTTCCGCTGGACGAACTTGGCGCCCCGGCATTCGGGTGGTTATTTTTGGGCGCGGCTGTATCCGCGGCCTATTTTTGGCACACGGAGGCCGCTCGCATAGTCTCGCGCCATTCCGAGTCCGGCGGACGAAGTTGGCCAGCCCCACCCCCCAAGGCTATAGCCCACCCGTTTTTGTGGCCTTTTTTCCGCTGGTCGAACTTGGCGCCCCGGCCTTCAGGCGGTTATTTTTGGACGCGGCTGTGCCCCGGGCCTATTTTTGGCACACCGAGGCCGCTCGCAAAGTCTCCCACCATTCCGAGTCCGGCGGACGAAGTAGGCCAGCCCCACCCCGCAAGCCTATGGCCCACCCGTTTTTGTGGCCTTTTTCCGCTGGACGAACTTGGCGCCCCAGCATTCGGGTGGTTATTTTTGGGCGCGGCTGTATCCGCGGCCTATTTTTGGCACACGGAGGCCGCTCGCATAGTCTCGCGCCATTCCGAGTCCGGCGGACGAAGTTGGCCAGCCCCACCCCCCAAGGCTATAGCCCACCCGTTTTTGTGGCCTTTTTTCCGCTGGTCGAACTTGGCGCCCCGGCCTTCAGGCCGTTATTTTTGGACGCGGCTGTGCCCCGGGCCTATTTTTGGCACACCGAGGCTGCTCGCAAAGTCTCCCACCATTCCGAGTCCGGCGGACGAAGTAGGCCAGCCCCACCCCGCAAGCCTATGGCCCACCCGTTTTTGTGGCCTTTTTCCGCTGGACGAACTTGGCGCCCCGGCCTTCGGGCGGTTATTTTTGGACGCGGCTGTGCCCTCGGCCTATTTTTGGCACACGGAGGCCACTCGCAAAGTCTCCCACCATTCCGAGTCCGGCGGACGAAGCGGGCCAGCCCCACCGCCCAAGGTTATGGCCCACCCGTTTTTGTGGCCTTTTTCCGCTGGACGAACTTGGCGCCCCGGCATTCGGGTGGTTATTTTTGGGCGCGGCTGTGTCCGCGGCCTATTTTTGGCACATGGAGGCAGCTCGCAAAGTCTCGAGCCATTCCAAGTCCGGCGGACGAAGTAGGCCAGCCCCACCCCGCAAGCCTATGGCCCACCCGTTTTTGTGGCCTTTTTCCGCTGGACGAACTTGGCGCCCCGGCCTTCGGGTGGTTATTTTTGGGTGCGGCTGTGCCCACGGCCTATTTTTGGCGCACGGAGGCCGCTCGTAAAGTCTCGCGCCCTTCCGAGTCCGGCGGACGAAGTTGGCCAGCCCCACCCCCCAAGGCTATAGCCCACCCGTTTTTGTGGCCTTTTTCCGCTGGACGAACTTGGCGCCCCAGCATTCGGGTGGTTATTTTTGGGCGCGGCTGTATCCGCGGCCTATTTTTGGCACACGAAGGCCGCTCACAAAGTCTCGCGCCATTCCGAGTCCGGCGGACGAAATTGGCCAGCCCCACCCCCCAAGGCTATAGCCCGCCCGTTTTTGTGGCCTTTTTCCGCTGGACGAACTTGGCGACCCGGCCTTCGGGTGGTTATTTTTGGATGCGGCTGTGTCCGCGGCCTATTTTTGGTACACGGAGGCCGCTCGCAAAGTCTCGCGCCATTCCATGTCCGGCGGACGAAGTTGGCCAGCCCCACCCCCCAAGGCTATAGCCCGCCCGTTTTTGTGGCCTTTTTCCGCTGGACGAACTTGGCGACCCGGCCTTCGGGCGGTTATTTATGGGCGCGTCTGTGTCCGCGGCCTATTTTTGGTACACGGAGGCCGCTCGCAAAGTCTCGTGCCATTCCGAGTCCGGCGGACGAAGTTGGCCAGCCCCACCCCCCAAGGCCATAGCCCACCCGTTTTTGTGGCCTTTTTCCGCTGGACGAACTTGGCGCCCCGGCATTCGGGTGGTTATTTTTGGGCGCGGCTGTGTCAGCGGCCTATTTTTGGCACACGGAGGCCGCTCGTAAAGTCTCGCGCCATTCCGAGTCCGGCGGACGAAGTTGGCCAGCCCCACCCCCCAAGGCTATAGCCCACCCGTTTTTGTGGCCTTTTTCCGCTGGACGAACTTGGCGCCCCGGCCTTCGGTCGGTTATTTTTGGGCGCGGCTGTGCCCTCGGCCTATTTTTGGCACACGGAGGCCACTTGCAAAGTCTCGCGCCATTCCGAGTCCGGCGGACGAAGTTGGCCAGCCCCACCCCGCAAGGCTATAGCCCACCCGTTTTTGTGGCCTTTTTCCGCTGGACGAACTTGGCGCCCCGGCCTTCGGGCGGTTATTTTTGGGTGCGGCTTTGCCCGCGGCCTATTTTTGGCACACGGAGGCCGCTCGTAAAGTCTCGCGCCATTCCGAGTCCGGCGGACGAAGTTGGCCAGCCCCACCCCCCAAGGCTATAGCCCACCCGTTTTTGTGGCCTTTTTCCGCTGGACGAACTTGGCGCCCCGGCATTCGGGTGGTTATTTTTGTGCGCGGCTGTATCCGTGGCCTATTTTTGGCACACGGAGGCCGCTCGCAAAGTCTCGCGCCATTCCATGTCCGGCGGACGAAGTTGGCCGGCCCCACCCCGCAAGGCTATTGCCCGCCCGTTTTTGTGGCCTTTTTCCGCTGGACGAACTTGGCGACCCGGCCTTCGGGCGGTTATTTATGGGCGCGTCTGTGTCCGCGGCCTATTTTTGGTACACGGAGGCCGCTCGCAAAGTCTCGCGCCATTCCGAGTCCGGCGGACGAAGTTGGCCAGCCCCACCCCCCAAGGCTATGGCCCACCCGTTTTTGTGGCCTTTTTCCGCTGGACGAACTTGGCGCCCCGGCCTTCGGTCGGTTATTTTTGGACGCGGCTTTGCCCTCGGCCTATTTTTGGCACACGGAGGCCACTCACATAGTCTCGCGCCATTCCGAGTCCGGCGGACGAAGTTGGCCAGCCCCACCCCCCAAGGCTATAGCCCACCCGTTTTTGTGGCCTTTTTCCGCTGGACGAACTTGGCGCCCCGGCCTTCGGTCGGTTATTTTTGGACGCGGCTTTGCCCTCGGCCTATTTTTGGCACACGGAGGCCGCTCGTAAAGTCTCGCGCCATTCCGAGTCCGGCGGACGAAGTTGGCCAGCCCCACCCCGCAAGGCTATAGCCCACCCGTTTTTGTGGCCTTTTTCCGCTGGACGAACTTGGCGCCCCGGCCTTCGGGCGGTTATTTTTGGGTGCGGCTTTGCCCGCGGCCTATTTTTGGCACACGGAGGCCGCTCGTAAAGTCTCGCGCCATTCCGAGTCCGGCAGACGAAGTTGGCCAGCCCCACCCCCCAAGGCTATAGCCCACCCGTTTTTGTGGCCTTTTTCCGCTGGACGAACTTGGCGCCCCGGCATTCGGGTGGTTATTTTTGTGCGCGGCTGTATCCGTGGCCTATTTTTGGCACACGGAGGCCGCTCGCAAAGTCTCGCGCCATTCCATGTCCGGCGGACGAAGTTGGCCGGCCCCACCCCCCAAGGCTATTGCCCGCCCGTTTTTGTGGCATTTTTCCGCTGGACGAACTTGGCGACCCGGCCTTCGGGCGGTTATTTATGGGCGCGTCTGTGTCCGCGGCCTATTTTTGGTACACGGAGGCCGCTCGCAAAGTCTCGCGCCATTCCGAGTCCGGCGGACGAAGTTGGCCAGCCCCACCCCCCAAGGCTATGGCCCACCCGTTTTTGTGGCCTTTTTCCGCTGGACGAACTTGGCGCCCCGGCCTTCGGTCGGTTATTTTTGGACGCGGCTTTGCCCTCGGCCTATTTTTGGCACACGGAGGCCACTCACATAGTATCGCGCCATTCCGAGTCCGGCGGACGAAGTTGGCCAGCCCCACCCCCCAAGGCTATAGCCCACCCGTTTTTGTGGCCTTTTTCCGCTGGACGAACTTGGCGCCCCGGCCTTCGGTCGGTTATTTTTGGACGCGGCTTTGCCCTCGGCCTATTTTTGGCACACGGAGGCCGCTCGTAAAGTCTCGCGCCATTCCGAGTCCGGCGGACGAAGTTGGCCAGCCCCACCCCGCAAGGCTATAGCCCACCCGTTTTTGTGGCCTTTTTCCGCTGGACGAACTTGGCGCCCCGGCCTTCGGGCGGTTATTTTTGGGTGCGGCTTTGCCCGCGGCCTATTTTTGGCACACGGAGGCCGCTCATAAAGTCTCGCGCCATTCCGAGTCCGGCGGACGAAGTTGGCCAGCCCCACCCCCCAAGGCTATAGCCCACCCGTTTTTGTGGCCTTTTTCCGCTGGACGAACTTGGCGCCCCGGCATTCGGGTGGTTATTTTTGTGCGCGGCTGTATCCGTGGCCTATTTTTGGCACACGGAGGCCGCTCGCAAAGTCTCGCGCCATTCCATGTCCGGCGGACGAAGTGGGCCGGCCCCACCCCCCAAGGCTATTGCCCGCCCGTTTTTGTGGCCTTTTTCCGCTGGACGAACTTGGCGACCCGGCCTTCGGGCGGTTATTTATGGGCGCGTCTGTGTCCGCGGCCTATTTTTGGTACACGGAGGCCGCTCGCAAAGTCTCGCGCCATTCCGAGTCCGGCGGACGAAGTTGGCCAGCCCCACCCCCCAAGGCTATGGCCCACCCGTTTTTGTGGCCTTTTTCCGCTGGACGAACTTGGCGCCCCGGCCTTCGGTCGGTTATTTTTGGACGCGGCTTTGCCCTCGGTCTATTTTTGGCACACGGAGGCCGCTCGTAAAGTCTCGCGCCATTCCGAGTCCGGCGGACGAAGTTGGCCAGCCCCACCCCCCAAGGCTATAGCCCACCCGTTTTTGTGGCCTTTTTCCGCTGGACGAACTTGGCGCCCCAGCCTTCGGTCGGTTATTTTTGGGCGCGGCTGTGCCCTCGGCCTATTTTTGGCACACGGAGGCCACTTGCAAAGTCTCGCGCCATTCCGAGTCCGGCGGACGAAGTTGGCCAGCCCCACCCCGCAAGGCTATAGCCCACCCGTTTTTGTGGCCTTTTTCCGCTGGACGAACTTGGCGCCCCGGCCTTCGGGCGGTTATTTTTGGGTGCGGCTTTGCCCGCGGCCTATTTTTGGCACACGGAGGCCGCTCGTAAAGTCTCGCGCCATTCCGAGTCCGGCGGACGAAGTTGGCCAGCCCCACCCCCCAAGGCTATAGCCCACCCGTTTTTGTGGCCTTTTTCCGCTGGACGAACTTGGCGCCCCGGCATTCGGGTGGTTATTTTTGGGCGCGTCTGTGTCCGCGGCCTATTTTTGGTACACGGAGGCCGCTCGCAAAGTCTCGCGCCATTCCGAGTCCGGTGGACGAAGTTGGCCAGCCCCACCCCCCAAGGCTATGGCCCACCCGTTTTTGTGGCCTTTTTCCGCTGGACGAACTTGGCGCCCCGGCCTTCGGTCGGTTATTTTTGGACGCGGCTTTGCCCTCAGCCTATTTTTGGCACACGGAGGCCACTCGCAAAGTCTCGCGCCATTCCGAGTCCGGCGGACGAAGTTGGCCAGCCCCACCCCGCAAGGCTATAGCCCACCCGTTTTTGTGGCCTTTTTCCGCTGGACGAACTTGGCGCCCCGGCCTTCGGTCGGTTATTTTTGGACGCGGCTTTGCCCTCGGCCTATTTTTGGCACACGGAGGCCACTCACATAGTCTCGCGCCATTCCGAGTCCGGCGGACGAAGTTGGCCAGCCCCACCCCCGAAGGCTATAGCCCACCCGTTTTTGTGGCCTTTTTTCCGCTGGTCGAACTTGGCGCCCCGGCCTTCGGGCGGTTATTTTTGAACGCGGCTGTGCCCCGGGCCTATTTTTGGCACACCGAGGCCGCTCGCAAAGTCTCCCACCATTCCGAGTCTGGCGGACGAAGCGGGCCAGCCCCACCGCCCAAGGTTATGGTCCACCCGTTTTTGTGGCCTTTTTCCGCTGGACGAACTTGGCGCCCCGGCATTCGGGTGGTTATTTTTTGACGCGGCTTTGTCCGCAGCCTATTTTTGGCACACGGAGGCAGCTCGCAAAGTCTCGCGCCATTCCAAGACCGGCGGACGAAGTAGGCCAGCCCGACCCCGCAAGCCTATGGCCCACCCGTTTTTGTGGCCTTTTTCCGCTGGACGAACTTGGCGCCCCGGCCTTCGGGCGGTTATTTTTTGGTGTGGCTGTGCCCGCGGCCTATTTTTGGCACACGGAGGCCGCTCGTAAAGTCTCGCGCCATTCCGAGTCCGGCGGACGAAGTTGGCCAGCCCCACCCCCCAAGGCTATAGCCCACCCGTTTTTGTGGCCTTTTTCCGCTGGACGAACTTGGCGCCCCAGCATTCGGGTGGTAATTTTTGGGCGCGGCTGTATCCATGGCCTATTTTTGGCACACGGAGGCCGCACGCAAAGTCTCGCGCCATTCCATGTCCGGCGGACGAAGTTGGCCAGCCCCACCCCCAAGGCTATAGCCCGCCCGTTTTTGTGGCCTTTTTCCGCTGGACGAACTTGGCGACCCGGCCTTCGGGCGGTTATTTATGGGCGCGTCTGTGTCCACGGCCTATTTTTGGTACACGGAGGCCGCTCGCAAAGTCTCGCGCCATTCCCAGTCCGGCAGACGAAGTTGGCCAGCCCCACCCCCCAAGGCTATAGCCCACCCGTTTTTGTGGCCTTTTTCCGCTGGACGAACTTGGCGCCCCGGCATTCGGGTGGTTATTTTTGGGCGCGGCTGTGTCAGCGGCCTATTTTTGGCACACGGAGGCCGCTCGTAAAGTCTCGCGCCATTCCGAGTCCGGCGGACGAAGTTGGCCAGCCCCACCCCCCAAGGCTATAGCCCACCCGTTTTTGTGGCCTTTTTCCGCTGGACGAACTTGGCGCCCCAGCATTCGGGTGGTTATTTTTGGGCGCGGCTGTGTCCGCGGCCTATTTTTGGCACACGGAGGCCGCTCGCAAAGTCTCGCGCCATTCCAAGTCCGGCGGACGAAGTAGGCCAGCCCCACCGCGCAAGGCTATGGCCCACCCGTTTTTGTGGCCTTTTTCCGCTGGACGAACTTGGCGCCCCGGCCTTCGGTCGGTTATTTTTGGACTCGGTTGTGCCCTCAGCCTATTTTTTGCACACGGAGGCCACTCGCAAAGTCTCGCGCCATTCCGAGTCCGGCGGACGAAGTTGGCCAGCCCCACCCCGCAAGGCTATAGCCCACCCGTTTTTGTGGCCTTTTTCCGCTGGACGAACTTGGCGCCCCGGCCTTCGGTCGGTTATTTTTGGACGCGGCTTTGCCCTCGGCCTATTTTTGGCACACGGAGGCCACTCACATAGTCTCGCGCCATTCCGAGTCCGGCGGACGAAGTGAGCCAGCCCCTCCCCCCAAGGCTATAGCCCACCCGTTTTTGTGGCCTTTTTTCCGCTGGTCGAACTTGGCGCCCCGGCCTTCGGGCGGTTCTTTTTGGACGCGGCTGTGCCCCGGGCCTATTTTTGGCACACGGAGGCAGCTCGCAAAGTCTCGCGCCATTCCAAGACCGGCGGACGAAGTAGGCCAGCCCGACCCCGCAAGCCTATGGCCCACCCGTTTTTGTGGCCTTTTTCCGCTGGACGAACTTGGCGCCCCGGCCTTCGGGCGGTTATTTTTTGGTGTGGCTGTGCCCGCGGCCTATTTTTGGCACACGGAGGCCGCTCGTAAAGTCTCGCGCCATTCCGAGTCCGGCGGACGAAGTTGGCCAGCCCCACCCCCCAAGGCTATAGCCCACCCGTTTTTGTGGCCTTTTTCCGCTGGACGAACTTGGCGCCCCAGCATTCGGGTGGTAATTTTTGGGCGCGGCTGTATCCGTGGCCTATTTTTGGCACACGGAGGCCGCACGCAAAGTCTCGCGCCATTCCATGTCCGGCGGACGAAGTTGGCCAGCCCCACCCCCCAAGGCTATAGCCCGCCCGTTTTTGTGGCCTTTTTCCGCTGGACGAACTTGGCGACCCGGCCTTCGGGCGGTTATTTATGGGCGCGTCTTTGTCCGCGGCCTATTTTTGGTACACGGAGGCTGCTCGCAAAGTCTCGTGCCATTCCGAGTCCGGCGGACGAAGTTGGCCAGCCCCACCCCCCAAGGCCATAGCCCACCCGTTTTTGTGGCCTTTTTCCGCTGGACGAACTTGGCGCCCCGGCATTCGGGTGGTTATTTTTGGGCGCGGCTGTGTCAGCGGCCTATTTTTGGCACACGGAGGCCGCTCGTAAAGTCTCGCGCCATTCCGAGTCCGGCGGACGAAGTTGGCCAGCCCCACCCCCCAAGGCTATAGCCCACCCGTTTTTGTGGCCTTTTTCCGCTGGACGAACTTGGCGCCCCGGCCTTCGGTCGGTTATTTTTGGACGCGGCTGTGCCCTCGGCCTATTTTTGGCACACGGAGGCCACTTGCAAAGTCTCGCGCCATTCCGAGTCCGGCGGACGAAGTTGGCCAGCCCCACCCCGCAAGGCTATAGCCCACCCGTTTTTGTGGCCTTTTTCCGCTGGACGAACTTGGCGCCCCGGCCTTCGGGCGGTTATTTTTGGGTGCGGCTGTGCCCGCGGCCTATTTTTGGCACACGGAGGCCGCTCGTAAAGTCTCGCGCCATTCCGAGTCCGGCGGACGAAGTTGGCCAGCCCCACCCCCCAAGGCTATAGCCCACCCGTTTTTGTGGCCTTTTTCCGCTGGACGAACTTGGCGCCCCGGCATTCGGGTGGTTATTTTTGTGCGCGGCTGTATCCGTGGCCTATTTTTGGCACACGGAGGCCGCTCGCAAAGTCTCGCGCCATTCCATGTGCGGCGGACGAAGTTGGCCGGCCCCACCCCCCAAGGCTATTGCCCGCCCGTTTTTGTGGCCTTTTTCCGCTGGACGAACTTGGCGACCCGGCCTTCGGGCGGTTATTTATGGTTGCGTCTGTGTCCGCGGCCTATTTTTGGTACACGGAGGCCGCTCGCAAAGTCTCGCGCCATTCCGAGTCCGGCGGACGAAGTTGGCCAGCCCCACCCCGCAAGGCTATGGCCCACCCGTTTTTGTGGCCTTTTTCCGCTGGACGAACTTGGCGCCCCGGCATTCGGGTGGTTATTTTTGGGCGTGGCTGTGTCAGCGGCCTATTTTTGGCACACGGAGGCCGCTCGTAAAGTCTCGCGCCATTCCGAGTCCGGCGGACGAAGTGGGCCAGCCCCACCCCCCAAAGGCTATAGCCCACCCGTTTTTGTGGCCGTTTTCCGCTGGACGAACTTGGCGCCCCAGCATTCGGGTGGTTATTTTTGGGCGCGGCTGTGTCTGCGGCCTATTTTTGGCACACGGAGGCCGCTCGCAACGTCTCGTGCCATTCCCAGTCCGGCGGACGAAGTAGGCAAGCCCCACCGCGCAAGGCTATGGCCCACCCGATTTTGTGGCCTTTTTCCGCTGGACGAACTTGGCGCCCCGACCTTCGGTCGGTTATTTTTGGACGCGGCTGTGCCCTCGGCCTATTTTTGGCACACGGAGGCCACTCGCAAAGTCTCACGCCATTCCGAGTCCGGCGGACGAAGTTGGCCAGCCCCACCCCGCAAGGCTATAGCCCACACGTTTTTGTGGCCTTTTTCCGCTGGACGAACTTGGCGCCCCGGCCTTCGGTCGGTTATTTTTGGACGCGGCTTTGCCCTCGGCCTATTTTTGGCACACGGAGGCCACTCACATAGTCTCGCGCCATTCCGAGTCCGGCGGACGGAGTGAGCCAGCCCCTCCCCCCAAGGCTATAGCCCACCCGTTTTTGTGGCCTTTTTTCCGCTGGTCGAACTTGGCGCCCCGGCCTTCGGGCGGTTATTTATGGGCGCGTCTGTGTCCGCGGCCTATTTTTGGTACACGGAGGCCGCTCGCAAAGTCTCGCGCCATTCCCAGTCCGGCAGACGAAGTTGGCCAGCCCCACCCCCCAAGGCTATAGCCCACCCGTTTTTGTGGCCTTTTTCCGCTGGACGAACTTGGCGCCCCGGCATTCGGGTGGTTATTTTTGGGCGCGGCTGTGTCAGCGGCCTATTTTTGGCACACGGAGGCCGCTCGTAAAGTCTCGCGCCATTCCGAGTCCGGCGGACGAAGTTGGCCAGCCCCACCCCCCCAAGGCTATAGCCCACCCGTTTTTGTGGCCTTTTTCCGCTGGACGAACTTGGCGCCCCAGCATTCGGGTGGTTATTTTTGGGCGCGGCTTTGTCCGCGGCCTATTTTTGGCACACGGAGGCCGCTCGCAAAGTCTCGCGCCATTCCAAGTCCGGCGGACGAAGTAGGCCAGCCCCACCGCGCAAGGCTATGGCCCACCCGTTTTTGTGGGCTTTTTCCGCTGGACGAACTTGGCGACCCGGCCTTCGGGCGGTTATTTATGGGCGCGTCTGTGTCCGCGGCCTATTTTTGGTACACGGAGGCCGCTCGCAAAGCCTCGCGCCATTCTGAATCCGGCGGACGAAGTTGGCCAGCCCCACCCCCCAAGGCTATAGCCCACCCGTTTTTGTGGCCTTTTTCCGCTGGACGAACTTGGCGCCCCGGCCTTCGGGCGGTTATTTATGGGCGCGTCTGTGTCCGCGGCCTATTTTTGGTACACGGATGCCGCTCGCAAAGTCTCGCGCCATTCCGAGTCCGGCGGACGAAGTTGGCCAGCCCCACCCCCCAAGGCTATAGCCCACTCGTTTTTGTGGCCTTTTTCCGCTGGACGAACTTGGCGCCCCGGCCTTCGGTCGGTTATTTTTGGACGCGGCTGTGCCCTCGGCCTATTTTTGGCACACGGAGGCCACTCGCATAGTCTCGCGACATTCCGAGTCCGGCGGACGAAGTTGGCCAGCCCCACCCCCCAAGGCTATAGGCCACCCGTTTTTGTGGCCTTTTTTTCCGCTGGTCGAACTTGGCGCCCCGGCCTTCGGGTGGTTATTTTTGGATGCGGCTGTGCCCCGGGCCTATTTTTGGCACACCGAGGCCGCTCGCAAAGCTCCCACCATTCCGAGTCCGGCGGACGAAGCGGGCCAGCCCCACCGCCCAAGGTTAATGACCACCCGTTTTTGTGGCCTTTTTCCGCTGGACGAACTTGGCGACCCGGCCTTCGGGCGGTGATTTATGGGCGCGTCTGTGTCCGCGGCCTATTTTTGGTACACAGAGGCCACTCGCAAAGTCTCGCGCCATTCCGAGTCCGGCGGACGAAGTTGGCCAGCCCCACCCCCCAAGGCTATTGCCCACCCGTTTTTGTGGCATTTTTCCGCTGGACGAACTTGGCGCCCCGGCCTTCGGGTGGTTATTCTTGGGTGCGGCTGTGCCCGCGGCCTATTTTTGGCAAACGGAGGCCGCTCGCAAAGTCTCGCGCCATTCCGAGTCCGGCGGACGAAGTTGGCCAACCCCACCCCCCAAGGCTATAGCCCACCCGTTTTTGTGGCCTTTTTCCGCTGGTCGAACTTGGCGCCCCGGCCTTCGGGCGGTTATTTTTGGGCGTTACTGCGACCGCGGCCTATTTTTCACTAAAGGAGGCCGCTCGCAAAGTCTCGCGCCATTCCGAGTCCGGCAGATGAAGTTGGCCAGCCCCACCCCCCAAGGCTATAGCCCGCCCGTTTTTGTGGCTTTTTTCCTCTGGACGAACTTGGCGCCCCGGCCTTTGGGCGGTTATTTTTGGGCGCGGCTGTGCCCGCGGCCTATTTTTGGCTCACGGAGGCCGCTCGTAAAGTCTCGCGCCATTCCGAGTCCGGCGGACGAAGTTGGCCAGCCCCACCCATTTTTGTGGCCTTTTTCCGCTGGACGAACTTGGCGCCCCGGCCTTCGGGCGGTTATTTTTGGGCGCAGCTGTGCCCGCGGCCTATTTTTGGTAAACGGAGGCCGCTCGCAAAGTCCCGCGCCATTCCGAGTCCGGCGGACGAATTTGGCCAGCCCCACGCCCCAAGGCTATACCCCGCCCGTTTTTGTGGCCTTTTTCCGCTGGACGAACTTGGCGCCCCATTCTTCGGGCGGTTATTTTTGGGTGCGCCTGTGCCCGCGGCCTATTTTTGGCACACGGAGGCCGCTCGCAAAGTCTCGCGCCATTCCGAGTCCGGCGGACGAAGTGAGCCAGCCCCATCCCCCAAGGCTATAGCCCACCCGTTTTTGTGGCCTTTTTCCGCTGGACGAACTTGGCGCCCCGGCCTTCGGGCGGTTATTTTTGGGCGCGGCTGCGCCCGCGGCCTTTTTTTGGCAAACGGAGGCCGCTCGCAAAGTCTCGCGCCATTCCGAGTCCGGCGGACGAAGTTGGCCAGCCCCAACCCCCCAAGGCTATTGCCCACCCGTTTTTGTGGCATTTTTCCGCTGGACGAACTTGGCGCCCCGGCCTTCGGGTGGTTATTTTTGGGTGCGGCTGTGCCCGCGGCCTATTTTTGGCAAACGGAGGCCGCTCGCAAAGTCTCGCGCCATTCCGAGTCCGGCGGACGAAGTTGGCCAGCCCCACCCCCCAAGGCTATAGCCCACCCGTTTTTGTGGCCTTTTTCCGCTGGTCGAACTTGGCGCCCCGGCCTTCGGGCGGTTATTTTTGGGCGTTACTGCGACCGCGGCCTATTTTTCACTAAAGGAGGCCGCTCGCAAAGTCTCGCGCCATTCCGAGTCCGGCGGATGAAGTTGGCCAGCCCCACCCCCCAAGGCTATAGCCCACCCGTTTTTTGGCTTTTTTCCGCTGGACGAACTTGGCGCCCCGGCCTTTGGGCGGTTATTTTTGGGCGCGGCTGTGCCCGCGGCCTATTTTTGGCTCACGGAGGCCGCTCGTAAAGTCTCGCGCCATTCCGAGTCCGGCAGACGAAGTTGGCCAGCCCCACCCCCCAATGCTATAGCCCACCCGTTTTTGTGGCCTTTTTCTGCTGGACGAACTTGGCGCCCCGGCCTTCAGGCGGTTATTTCTGGCGCGGCTGGGAACGCGTCCTATTTTTGGCACACGGAGGCCGCTCGCAAAGTCTCGCGCCATTCCGAGTCCGGCGGACGAAGTTGGCCAGCCCCACCCCCCAAGGCTATAGCCCACCCGTTTTTGTCGCCTTTTTCCGCTGGACGAACTTGGCGACCCGGCCTTCGGGCGGTTATTTATGGGCGCGTCTGTGTCCGCGGCCTATTTTTAGTACACGGAGGCTGCTCGCAAAGTCTCGCGCCATTCCGAGTCCGGCGGACGAAGTGAGCCAGCCCCATCCCCCAAGGCTATAGCCCACCCGTTTTTGTGGCCTTTTTCCGCTGGTCGAACTTGGCGCCCCGGCCTTCGGGCGGTTATTTTTGGGCGTTACTGCGACCGCGGCCTATTTTTCACTAAAGGAGGCCGCTCGCAAAGTCTCGCGCCATTCCGAGTCCGGCGGATGAAGTTGGCCAGCCCCACCCCCCAAGGCTATAGCCCACCCGTTTTTTGGCTTTTTTCCGCTGGACGAACTTGGCGCCCCGGCCTTTGGGCGGTTATTTTTAGGCGCGGCTGTGCCCGCGGCCTATTTTTGGCTCACGGAGGCCGCTCGTAAAGTCTCGCGCCATTCCGAGTCCGGCGGACGAAGTTGGGCAGCCCCACCCCCCAATGCTATAGCCCACCCGTTTTTGTGGCCTTTTTCTGCTGGACGAACTTGGCGCCCCGGCCTTCAGGCGGTTATTTCTGGCGCGGCTGGGAACGCGGCCTATTTTTGGCACACGCAGGCCGCTCGCAAATTCTCGCGCCATTCCGAGTCCGGCGGACGAAGTTGGCCAGCCCCACCCCCCAAGGCTATAGCCCACCCATTTTTGTCGCCTTTTTCCGCTGGACGAACTTGGCGACCCGGCCTTCGGGCGGTTATTTATGGGCGCGTCTGTGTCCGCGGCCTATTTTTGGTACACGGAGGCCGCTCGCAAAGTCTCGCGCCATTCCGAGTCCGGCGGACGAAGTTGGCCAGCCCCACCCCCCAAGGCTATTGCCCACCCGTTGTTGTGGCATTTTTCCGCTGGACGAACTTGGCGCCCCGGCCTTCGGGTGGTTATTTTTGGGTGCGGCTGTGCCCGTGGCCTATTTTTGTCAAACGGAGGCCGCTCGCAAAGTCTCGCGCCATTCCGAGTCCGGCGGACGAAGTTGGCCAGCCCCACCCCCCAAGGCTATAGCCCACCTGTTTTTGTGGCCTTTTTCCGCTGGTCGAACTTGGCGCCCCGGCCTTCGGGCGGTTATTTTTGGGCGTTACTGCGACCGCGGCCTATTTTTCACTAAAGGAGGCCGCTCGCAAAGTCTCGCGCCATTCCGAGTCCGGCGGATGAAGTTGGCCAGCCCCACCCCCCGAGGCTATAGCCCGCCCGTTTTTGTGGCTTTTTTCCGCTGGACGAACTTGGCGCCCCGGCCTTTGGGCGGTTATTTTTGGGCGCGGCTGTGCCCGCGGCCTATTTTTGGCTCACGGAGGCCGCTCGTAAAGTCTCGCGCCATTCCGAGTCCGGCGGACGAAGTTGGCCAGCCCCACCCATTTTTGTGGCCTTTTTCCGCTGGACGAACTTGGCGCCCCGGCCTTCGGGCAGTTATTTTTGGGCGCAACTGTGCCCGCGGCCTATTTTTGGTAAACGGAGGCCGCTCGCAAAGTCCCGCGCCATTCCGAGTCCGGCGGACGAAGTTGGCCAGCCCCACGCCCCAAGGCTATACCCCACCCGTTTTTGTGGCCTTTTTCCGCTGGACGAACTTGGCGCCCCATTCTTAGGGTGGTTATTTTTGGGTGCGGCTGTGCCCGCGGCCTATTTTTGCCACACAGAGGCCGCTCGCAAGGTCTCGCACCATTCCGAGTCCGGCGGACGAAGTTGGCCAGCCCCACCCCCCAAGGCTATAGCCCACCCGTTTTTGTGGCCTTTTTCCGGTGGACGAACTTGGCGCCCCAGCCTTCGGGCGGTTATTTTTGGGTACGGCTGTGCCCGCGGCCTATTTTTC
>CM067998.1:34115171-34120911 GCA_034663535.1 Citrus x limon | reverse complement strand
AAACCCTAAACCCTAAACCCTAAACCCTAAACCCTAAACCCTAAACCCTAAACCCTAAACCCTAAACCCTAAACCCTAAACCCTAAACCCTAAACCCTAAACCCTAAACCCTAAACCCTAAACCCTAAACCCTAAACCCTAAACCCTAAACCCTAAACCCTAAACCCTAAACCCTAAACCCTAAACCCTAAACCCTAAACCCTAAACCCTAAACCCTAAACCCTAAACCCTAAACCCTAAACCCTAAACCCTAAACCCTAAACCCTAAACCCTAAACCCTAAACCCTAAACCCTAAACCCTAAACCCTAAACCCTAAACCCTAAACCCTATACCCTAAACCCTAAACCCTAAACCCTAAACCCTAAACCCTAAACCCTAAACCCTAAACCCTAAACCCTAAACCCTAAACCCTAAACCCTAAACCCTAAACCCTAAACCCTAAACCCTAAACCCTAAACCCTAAACCCTAAACCCTAAACCCTAAACCCTAAACCCTAAACCCTAAACCCTAAACCCTAAACCCTAAACCCTAAACCCTAAACCCTAAACCCTAAACCCTAAACCCTAAACCCTAAACCCTAAACCCTAAACCCTAAACCCTAAACCCTAAACCCTAAACCCTAAACCCTAAACCCTAAACCCTAAACCCTAAACCCTAAACCCTAAACCCTAAACCCTAAACCCTAAACCCTAAACCCTAAACCCTAAACCCTAAACCCTAAACCCTAAACCCTAAACCCTAAACCCTAAACCCTAAACCCTAAACCCTAAACCCTAAACCCTAAACCCTAAACCCTAAACCCTAAACCCTAAACCCTAAACCCTAAACCCTAAACCCTAAACCCTAAACCCTAAACCCTAAACCCTAAACCCTAAACCCTAAACCCTAAACCCTAAACCCTAAACCCTAAACCCTAAACCCTAAACCCTAAACCCTAAACCCTAAACCCTAAACCCTAAACCCTAAACCCTAAACCCTAAACCCTAAACCCTAAACCCTAAACCCTAAACCCTAAACCCTAAACCCTAAACCCTAAACCCTAAACCCTAAACCCTAAACCCTAAACCCTAAACCCTAAACCCTAAACCCTAAACCCTAAACCCTAAACCCTAAACCCTAAACCCTAAACCCTAAACCCTAAACCCTAAACCCTAAACCCTAAACCCTAAACCCTAAACCCTAAACCCTAAACCCTAAACCCTAAACCCTAAACCCTAAACCCTAAACCCTAAACCCTAAACCCTAAACCCTAAACCCTAAACCCTAAACCCTAAACCCTAAACCCTAAACCCTAAACCCTAAACCCTAAACCCTAAACCCTAAACCCTAAACCCTAAACCCTAAACCCTAAACCCTAAACCCTAAACCCTAAACCCTAAACCCTAAACCCTAAACCCTAAACCCTAAACCCTAAACCCTAAACCCTAAACCCTAAACCCTAAACCCTAAACCCTAAACCCTAAACCCTAAACCCTAAACCCTAAACCCTAAACCCTAAACCCTAAACCCTAAACCCTAAACCCTAAACCCTAAACCCTAAACCCTAAACCCTAAACCCTAAACCCTAAACCCTAAACCCTAAACCCTAAACCCTAAACCCTAAACCCTAAACCCTAAACCCTAAACCCTAAACCCTAAACCCTAAACCCTAAACCCTAAACCCTAAACCCTAAACCCTAAACCCTAAACCCTAAACCCTAAACCCTAAACCCTAAACCCTAAACCCTAAACCCTAAACCCTAAACCCTAAACCCTAAACCCTAAACCCTAAACCCTAAACCCTAAACCCTAAACCCTAAACCCTAAACCCTAAACCCTAAACCCTAAACCCTAAACCCTAAACCCTAAACCCTAAACCCTAAACCCTAAACCCTAAACCCTAAACCCTAAACCCTAAACCCTAAACCCTAAACCCTAAACCCTAAACCCTAAACCCTAAACCCTAAACCCTAAACCCTAAACCCTAAACCCTAAACCCTAAACCCTAAACCCTAAACCCTAAACCCTAAACCCTAAACCCTAAACCCTAAACCCTAAACCCTAAACCCTAAACCCTAAACCCTAAACCCTAAACCCTAAACCCTAAACCCTAAACCCTAAACCCTAAACCCTAAACCCTAAACCCTAAACCCTAAACCCTAAACCCTAAACCCTAAACCCTAAACCCTAAACCCTAAACCCTAAACCCTAAACCCTAAACCCTAAACCCTAAACCCTAAACCCTAAACCCTAAACCCTAAACCCTAAACCCTAAACCCTAAACCCTAAACCCTAAACCCTAAACCCTAAACCCTAAACCCTAAACCCTAAACCCTAAACCCTAAACCCTAAACCCTAAACCCTAAACCCTAAACCCTAAACCCTAAACCCTAAACCCTAAACCCTAAACCCTAAACCCTAAACCCTAAACCCTAAACCCTAAACCCTAAACCCTAAACCCTAAACCCTAAACCCTAAACCCTAAACCCTAAACCCTAAACCCTAAACCCTAAACCCTAAACCCTAAACCCTAAACCCTAAACCCTAAACCCTAAACCCTAAACCCTAAACCCTAAACCCTAAACCCTAAACCCTAAACCCTAAACCCTAAACCCTAAACCCTAAACCCTAAACCCTAAACCCTAAACCCTAAACCCTAAACCCTAAACCCTAAACCCTAAACCCTAAACCCTAAACCCTAAACCCTAAACCCTAAACCCTAAACCCTAAACCCTAAACCCTAAACCCTAAACCCTAAACCCTAAACCCTAAACCCTAAACCCTAAACCCTAAACCCTAAACCCTAAACCCTAAACCCTAAACCCTAAACCCTAAACCCTAAACCCTAAACCCTAAACCCTAAACCCTAAACCCTAAACCCTAAACCCTAAACCCTAAACCCTAAACCCTAAACCCTAAACCCTAAACCCTAAACCCTAAACCCTAAACCCTAAACCCTAAACCCTAAACCCTAAACCCTAAACCCTAAACCCTAAACCCTAAACCCTAAACCCTAAACCCTAAACCCTAAACCCTAAACCCTAAACCCTAAACCCTAAACCCTAAACCCTAAACCCTAAACCCTAAACCCTAAACCCTAAACCCTAAACCCTAAACCCTAAACCCTAAACCCTAAACCCTAAACCCTAAACCCTAAACCCTAAACCCTAAACCCTAAACCCTAAACCCTAAACCCTAAACCCTAAACCCTAAACCCTAAACCCTAAACCCTAAACCCTAAACCCTAAACCCTAAACCCTAAACCCTAAACCCTAAACCCTAAACCCTAAACCCTAAACCCTAAACCCTAAACCCTAAACCCTAAACCCTAAACCCTAAACCCTAAACCCTAAACCCTAAACCCTAAACCCTAAACCCTAAACCCTAAACCCTAAACCCTAAACCCTAAACCCTAAACCCTAAACCCTAAACCCTAAACCCTAAACCCTAAACCCTAAACCCTAAACCCTAAACCCTAAACCCTAAACCCTAAACCCTAAACCCTAAACCCTAAACCCTAAACCCTAAACCCTAAACCCTAAACCCTAAACCCTAAACCCTAAACCCTAAACCCTAAACCCTAAACCCTAAACCCTAAACCCTAAACCCTAAACCCTAAACCCTAAACCCTAAACCCTAAACCCTAAACCCTAAACCCTAAACCCTAAACCCTAAACCCTAAACCCTAAACCCTAAACCCTAAACCCTAAACCCTAAACCCTAAACCCTAAACCCTAAACCCTAAACCCTAAACCCTAAACCCTAAACCCTAAACCCTAAACCCTAAACCCTAAACCCTAAACCCTAAACCCTAAACCCTAAACCCTAAACCCTAAACCCTAAACCCTAAACCCTAAACCCTAAACCCTAAACCCTAAACCCTAAACCCTAAACCCTAAACCCTAAACCCTAAACCCTAAACCCTAAACCCTAAACCCTAAACCCTAAACCCTAAACCCTAAACCCTAAACCCTAAACCCTAAACCCTAAACCCTAAACCCTAAACCCTAAACCCTAAACCCTAAACCCTAAACCCTAAACCCTAAACCCTAAACCCTAAACCCTAAACCCTAAACCCTAAACCCTAAACCCTAAACCCTAAACCCTAAACCCTAAACCCTAAACCCTAAACCCTAAACCCTAAACCCTAAACCCTAAACCCTAAACCCTAAACCCTAAACCCTAAACCCTAAACCCTAAACCCTAAACCCTAAACCCTAAACCCTAAACCCTAAACCCTAAACCCTAAACCCTAAACCCTAAACCCTAAACCCTAAACCCTAAACCCTAAACCCTAAACCCTAAACCCTAAACCCTAAACCCTAAACCCTAAACCCTAAACCCTAAACCCTAAACCCTAAACCCTAAACCCTAAACCCTAAACCCTAAACCCTAAACCCTAAACCCTAAACCCTAAACCCTAAACCCTAAACCCTAAACCCTAAACCCTAAACCCTAAACCCTAAACCCTAAACCCTAAACCCTAAACCCTAAACCCTAAACCCTAAACCCTAAACCCTAAACCCTAAACCCTAAACCCTAAACCCTAAACCCTAAACCCTAAACCCTAAACCCTAAACCCTAAACCCTAAACCCTAAACCCTAAACCCTAAACCCTAAACCCTAAACCCTAAACCCTAAACCCTAAACCCTAAACCCTAAACCCTAAACCCTAAACCCTAAACCCTAAACCCTAAACCCTAAACCCTAAACCCTAAACCCTAAACCCTAAACCCTAAACCCTAAACCCTAAACCCTAAACCCTAAACCCTAAACCCTAAACCCTAAACCCTAAACCCTAAACCCTAAACCCTAAACCCTAAACCCTAAACCCTAAACCCTAAACCCTAAACCCTAAACCCTAAACCCTAAACCCTAAACCCTAAACCCTAAACCCTAAACCCTAAACCCTAAACCCTAAACCCTAAACCCTAAACCCTAAACCCTAAACCCTAAACCCTAAACCCTAAACCCTAAACCCTAAACCCTAAACCCTAAACCCTAAACCCTAAACCCTAAACCCTAAACCCTAAACCCTAAACCCTAAACCCTAAACCCTAAACCCTAAACCCTAAACCCTAAACCCTAAACCCTAAACCCTAAACCCTAAACCCTAAACCCTAAACCCTAAACCCTAAACCCTAAACCCTAAACCCTAAACCCTAAACCCTAAACCCTAAACCCTAAACCCTAAACCCTAAACCCTAAACCCTAAACCCTAAACCCTAAACCCTAAACCCTAAACCCTAAACCCTAAACCCTAAACCCTAAACCCTAAACCCTAAACCCTAAACCCTAAACCCTAAACCCTAAACCCTAAACCCTAAACCCTAAACCCTAAACCCTAAACCCTAAACCCTAAACCCTAAACCCTAAACCCTAAACCCTAAACCCTAAACCCTAAACCCTAAACCCTAAACCCTAAACCCTAAACCCTAAACCCTAAACCCTAAACCCTAAACCCTAAACCCTAAACCCTAAACCCTAAACCCTAAACCCTAAACCCTAAACCCTAAACCCTAAACCCTAAACCCTAAACCCTAAACCCTAAACCCTAAACCCTAAACCCTAAACCCTAAACCCTAAACCCTAAACCCTAAACCCTAAACCCTAAACCCTAAACCCTAAACCCTAAACCCTAAACCCTAAACCCTAAACCCTAAACCCTAAACCCTAAACCCTAAACCCTAAACCCTAAACCCTAAACCCTAAACCCTAAACCCTAAACCCTAAACCCTAAACCCTAAACCCTAAACCCT
>CM067998.1:34065171-34110171 GCA_034663535.1 Citrus x limon | reverse complement strand
ACAGTGCTTTTCTTCTTGCTACAGTATTTGTTCATCCTTGCTACAGTACCATTGATCTCTACAGTACCCGTTGCTACAGTACCCGTGATCGCTACAGTACCTGTTTGCTACAGTGAATTCAGGGTACTATTCACAGAACTTGGGATTTTGAGCATTTTTCTCCCGGGATCTCCCGTCGCGCAGCTCGGCCTGAATGGCTTCTCTGGCCATGGCCGGTAGCCATCCGGCTACTTCATTGGAGTTTCCGCCGCTTCCATCGTTTGCACAAATGGCGGCAAAACCGCCTACTGCTCAACCCTGCAAATCGTTTGTGGATGCCGCTGCTGGGTCTCAAAGAGCTGCTCCGGCCATTGCCTTCAGGCAATCCTCCACCCATAGAGGCGAGCCGGCCATATTTTTCACCGAGGAAGAAATTAACATCATGGCTGCGCCGTTCAAGCTCGCTTTGGTTGGTAAGTTTTCTTTTGGCCGCCCTCCTTTGGATGTTATCCGCAAATTCTTTGTGGCTCTTGGTTTGAAAGGAAATGTTGACATTTCATTATTGGATCCTCGGCACATCCTCATCCACCTGCACCTGGAAGAGGACTATACGAGAATTTGGCTCCGCCAATCTTGGTTTATTGATGGCCGAGCTATGAGGGTGTTCAAATGGTCCACAACTTTCCACAGTTCGGAAGAGTCGCCGATTGTTCCGGTATGGGTCTCTTTGCCGTTTTTACCTGTCCACTACATGAGATGCAAAGAGGCTCTGTATTCGATTGCTGCTGCCATTGGGAAACCGCTTCGGATCGATCATGCCACCGCCGCCGTCAGCAGGCCTACTGTTGCCAGAGTTCTCATTGAGTATGACATTTCGAGGCCTTTACTGAAGAGGTTATGGATCGGGGAGAAAGACACTGGGTTTTGGCAGTATATCATCTTTGAAAAAGTACCTCGGTATTGTGCTGCCTGCAAGCACGTGGGCCACTCTGATGATACATGCTACATCAACAACCCTGAGTTGCGGAAAACAGACCGTGCCAACCCAGTTCGGCAAACTGTTGTTCCGGATGGCGAGGGTACCAAGACAAAGGCTCCTGTGAGGACTCAGTACGTGCAGAAAGCCGATAACAGAACCCAGCATACAGTTACAACAGAAGCGGCAACAGTTGTTCCTCCGATTGATCATAATGTGCCTACCACCAGTGCAGAAACCAGTGAAACAACAAATGAAGTTACTACCACTGAAGCAATACCAGTTATCATTGCTGATCCTCCTGCTGTTGCAGAGATTCCTCCCCCGAGCACAGTCACTCTGCCTTCAGTTGTGTGTGCCTCTCCTGAGCCCACGTGCAGTGACCTCGTTCCTGCTGTTACTAGTGTTGATTCTACGGTCACTACTCCTATACCACTTGCAGCCCTTGTGCCTCTGAGCGGTGATCATGCCGCCCGTGTGGGAATTACAGCCGGTGACCTTATTCATCATGCGACTCCTGCTGGGGATCCTTACCGCCACCAGGGGCGATTTTACCGCAGCTCATCTTCGCAAACGGTCAGTTCTTGTGATACTTTTCCAGATATTCCGACTACAGATGTCTTGGCAATCCACTGTGCTCCACATGATGCTGCGCCGATATGCACTTTCAATACCGAATCCACTGATGTCCCTGAGGTATCTCCTGCACCCAACACTTCAAAAGATAGAATTGGAATGAGCTATCGGTTCGAGGATTACACCGACACCGGCTCGAGTGATGGAATATGTGAAGATGTCTGTATCGGCATTTCAGACTCAGAGCTTATGGAAGGGAAATTTATCGAGAGATTGGGCGGGCAAAGAATTATCACTTCTACGGAGGGTTTTACTGAAGTCACTCCTCGGAAGGGCTTCAAGAGGAACCGCAGACGCCGCCAATATTGATCTCATCTTTTTATTGTTCGTTGTTTTTGCCTTGTTTGTTGTTTTCATTTTGCTCTGGAGGTTTGGTTCATGCCCCCCTCTAGTATTTGTATTTTGTTTTTTTGTTCTATCTACTGGTAGGGGTCCTGCCTAACCCCCCACCTCCGGGTGGCTTTTAATAAAAAAAAAAAAACCCTAAACCCTAAACCCTAAACCCTAAACCCTAAACCCTAAACCCTAAACCCTAAACCCTAAACCCTAAACCCTAAACCCTAAACCCTAAACCCTAATATCTTCTATCTCCCCGTGCTTTGCTTTTGACCTGGAGACTTCGTGCCCCTTCCCGGGATCATTTGTTGGTCCTCCTGCCTTGCTTCATTCTGTGGCAGGTCTGGAAGGCCCGAAATGCCTACCGGTTTCACTCACAGTCCTTTTCTATTGATGCTGTCCTCTTTCAGGTTGGGTCTGACCTTCGACTTGCTGGATCTGCTTTTGGTTTCAAGCCTCCCCAACTGCGGGGAGCCTTGGATTCTCGGTTTTTAGAGGGACTCAGAGTTCTGGTACCGCCTGTGAGACCGGTTCGAGTTGTTGCCTGGATGAGACCGCCACCTGGAGTGGTCAAGCTGACAGTGGATGGTTGCTCGCGGGGCAACCCTGGGATGGCTGCTTCCGGGGGCATCTTACGGGATTATCGGGGTGTTGCCCTAGCCGCATTTGGTTCCTTCTTGGGCCACCAGCCCATCTTATACGCTGAGCTTATGGCGGTTTGCGAGGGTTTGGAGTTAGCAGCACGGCTTGGCCACTCGGTCCTTGAGGTAGAGTCGGACTCGGCTACGGTGGTTTCATGGGTTCACTCCCAGGGTCCAGTCCGATGGGATTATTCTTACCTTCTCCGTCGGGCGTGTCGCCTGATATCTTCCGCCTCTATTCAGGTGAGACATGTTCTTCGCGAGGCTACTTCCGCAGCGGATTTCCTAGCCAACTGGGCATGCTCTCATCGATCTAGCCGACATTTTTCTTCCCCTCAGGAGCTGCCTAGGGGCTTATTGGGTATCCTCCACACAGACGCCCAGTCGATTCCGTACGTGCGACAATAGTCATATTTTTCATTTTTTCCTTATGTATTTCATTATCTTCGGAGGTATTGGCTTATGTCCCCCTCCTTGTATCTTTCGCATTTTCGGATTTATTTGACAGGTAGGGGTCCCGCCTAACCCCCCACCTTTCTTGGTGGTTTTACAAAAAAAAAAAAAAAAACCCTAAACCCTAAACCCTAAACCCTAAACCCTAAACCCTAAACCCTCAACCCTCAACCCTAAACCCTAAACCCTCAACCCTCAACCCTCAACCCTAAACCCTAAACCCTAAACCCTAAACCCTCAACCCTAAACCCTAAACCCTAAACCCTCAACCCTCAACCCTCAACCCTCAACCCTAAACCCTCAACCCTAAAACCCTCAACCCTCAACCCTCAACCCTCAACCCTCAACCCTCAACCCTCAACCCTCAACCCTAAACCCTCAACCCTAAACCCTAAACCCTAAACCCTAAACCCTAAACCCTAAACCCTAAACCCTAAACCCTAAACCCTAAACCCTAAACCCTAAACCCTAAACCCTAAACCCTAAACCCTAAACCCTAAACCCTAAACCCTAAACCCTAAACCCTAAACCCTAAACCCAGAGGCTGCGAGGGCCCTCCGTGTGCCAAAAATAGGCCGCGGGCACTGCCCTGCCCCAAAATAAGCTCCCGAAGGTCCCGTCCCCAAGTTCGTCCGCCGGAAAAATGCCCAAAAAACGGGTGGGCTATAGATTTGGGGGGAGGGGCTGGCCAAGTTCGTCCGCCGGACTCACAATGGGGCGAGACTTTGCGAGGGGCCTCCGTGTGCCAAAAATAGGCCGTGGGCACTGCCGTGCACAAAAATAAGCGCCCAAAGGTCCCGTCCCCAAGTTCGTCACCGCAAAAATGCCCAAAAAACGGGTGGGCTATAGCCTTGGGGGGAGGGGCTGGCGAAGTTCGTCTGCCGGACTCGGAATGGGGCAAGACTTTGCGAGGGGCCTCCATGTGCCAAAAATAGGCCGCGGGCACAGCCGCGCCCAATGATAAGCGCCCGAAGGTCCCGTCCCCAAGTTCGTCCGCCGCAAAAATGCCCAAAAAACGGGTGGGCTATAGCGTTGGGGGGACGGGCTGGCGAAGTTCGTCCGCCGGACTCGGTATGGAGCCAGAGGCTGCGAGGGCCCTCCGTGTGCCAAAAATAGGCCGCGGGCACTGCCCTGCCCCAAAATAAGCTCCCGAAGGTCCCGTCCCCAAGTTCGTCCGCCGGAAAAATGCCCAAAAAACGGGTGGGCTATAGATTTGGGGGGAGGGGCTGGCCAAGTTCGTCCGCCGGACTCACAATGGGGCGAGACTTTGCGAGGGGCCTCCGTGTGCCAAAACTAGGCCGCGGCCACTGCCGCGCCCAAAAATAATCGCCCGAAGGTCCAGTCCCCAAGTTCGTCCGCCGCAAAAATGGCCAAAAAATGGGTGGGCTATAGCCTTGGGGGGAGGGGCTGGCAAGTTCGTCCGCCGGACTGGGAATGTGGACAGACTTTGCGAGGGGCCTCCGTGTGCCAAAAATAGGCCGCGGGCACAGCCGCGCCCAATGATAAGCGCCCGAAGGTCCCGTCCCCAAGTTCGTCCGCCGCAAAAATGCCCAAAAAACGGGTGGGCTATAGCCTTGGGGGGAGGGGCTGGCCATGTTCGTCCGCCGGACTCGGAATGGGGACAGACTTTTCGAGGGGCCTCCGTGTGCCAAAAATAGGTCGCGGGCACTGCCGTGCCCAAAAATAAGCTCCCGAGGGTCCCGTCCCAAAGTTCGTCCGCCGCAAAAATGCCCAAAAAACGGGTGGGCTATAGCCTTGGGGGGAGGGGCTGGCCAAGTTCGTCCGCCGGACACGGAACGGGGCCAGACTTTGCGAGGGGCCTCCGTGTGCCAAAAATAGGCCGTGGGCACTCCCGCGCCAAAAATAAGCCCCCGAACGTCCCGTCCCCAAGTTCGTCCGCCGCAAAAATGCCCAAAAAACGGGTGGGCTATAGCCTTGGGGGGAGGGGCGGGCGAAGTTCGTCCACTGGACTCGGAATGGGGCCAGACTTTGCGACGGGCCTCCGTGTGCCAAAAATAGGCCGCGGGCACTGCCGTGCCCAAAAATAAGTGCCCGAAGGTCACGTCCCAAAGTTCGTCCGTCGCAAAAATGTCCAAAAAACGGGTGGGCTATAGCCTTGGGGGGAGGGGCTGGCCAACTTCGTCCGCCGGACTCAGAATGGGGCCAGACTTTGCGAGCGGCCTCCGTGTGCCAAAACTAGGCTGCGGGCACTGCCGTGCCCAAAAATAAGCACCCGAAGGTCCCGTCCCCAAGTTCGTCCGTCGCAAAAATGCCCAAAAAATGGGTCGGCTATAGGCTTGGGGGAAGGGGCTGGCCAAGTTCGTCCGCCGGACTCGGAATGGGGCCAGACTTTGCGAGGGGCCTACGTGTGCCAAAAATAGGCCGTGGGCACTGCCGTGCCAGAAAATAAGTGCCCAAAGGTCCCATCCCAAAGTTCCTCCGCCGCAAAAATGTCCAAAAAACGGGTTGGCTATAGCCTTGGGGGGATGGGCTGGCCATGTTCGTCCGCCGGACTCGGAATGGGGCCAGACTTTGCGAGGGGCCTCCGTGTGCCAAAAATAGGCCGCGGGCACTGCCGTGCCAGAAAATAAGTGCCCAAAGGTCCCATCCCAAAGTTCGTTCGCCGCAAAAATGCCCAAAAAACGGGTGGGCTATAGCCTTGGGGGGAGGGGCTGGCCATGTTCGTCCGCCGGACTCGGACTGGGGCCAGACTTTGCGAGGGGCCTCCGTGTGCCAAAAATAGGCCGCAGGCACTGCCGTGCCAGAAAATAAGTGCCCAAAGGTCCCATCCCAAAGTTCCTCCGCCGCAAAAATGTCCAAAAAACGGGTGGGCTATATCCTTGGGGGGAGGGGCTGGCCAAGTTCGTCCGCCGGACTCGGAATGGGGCCAGACTTTGCGAGGGGCCTCCGTGTGCCAAAAATAGGACGCGAGCGCTGCCACACCCGAAAATAAGCGCCCGAAGGTCCATTCCCCAAGTTTGTCCGCAGCCAAAATGCCCAATAAATGGGTGGGCTATAGCCTTGGGGGGAGGGGCTGGCCAAGTTCGTCTGCCGGACTCGGAATGGGGCCAGACTTTGCGAGGGGCCTACGTGTGCCAAAACTAGGCCGCGGCCACTGCCGCGCCCAAAAATAAGCACCCGAAGGTCCAGTCCCCAAGTTCGTCCGCCGCAAAAATGCCCGAAAAATGGGTGGGCTATAGCCTTGGGGGGAGGGGCTGGCCAAGTTCGTCCGCCGGACTCGGAATGTGGACAGACTTTGCGAGGGGCCTCCGTGTGCCAAAAATAGGCCGCGGGCCTTGCCGTTCCAGAAAATAAGTGCCCAAAGGTCCCATCCCAAAGTTCCTCCGCCGCAAAAATGTCGAAAAAACGGGTGGGCTATAGCCTTGGGGGGAGGGGCTGGCCAAGTTCGTCCGCCGGACTCGGAATGGGGCCAGACTTTGCGAGGGACCTCCGTGTGCCAAAAATACGCCGCGGGCACTGCCGCACCCGAAAATAAGCGCCCGAAGGTCCAATCCCCAAGTTTGTCCGCAGCAAAACTGCCCAATAAATGGGTGGGCTATAGCCTTGGGGGGAGGGGCTGGCCAAGTTCGTCTGCCGGACTCGGAATGGGGCAAGACTTTGCGAGGGGCCTCCGTGTGCCAAAACTAGGCCGCGGCCACTGCCGCGCCCAAAAATAATCGCCCGAAGGTCCCGACCCCATGTTCGTCCGCCGCAAAAATGCCCAACAAACGGGTGGGCTGTAGCCTTGGGGGGAGGGGCTGGCCAAGTTCGTCGCCGGACTCGGAATGGGGCCAGACATTGCGAGGGGCCTCTGTGTACCAAAAATAGGCCACGGGCACTGCCGCACCCAAAAATAGGCGCCCAAAGGTCCCGTCCCCAAGTTCGTCCGCCGCAAAAATGCCAAAAAACTGGTGGGCCACAGCCTTGGCGGGAGGGGCCGGCCAAGTTCGTCCGCCGGACTCGGAATGGGGCCAGATATTGCGAGGGGCCTCCGTGTGCCAAAAATAGGCCGCGGGCACTTCCGCGCCCGAAGGTCCCATCCCAAAGTTTGTCCGCCGTAAAAATGCCCAAAAAACGGGTGGGCTATAGCCTTGGGGGGAGGGGCTGGCCAAGTTCGTCCGCCGTACTCGGAATGGGGCCAGACATTGCGAGGGGCCTCCGTGTACGAAAAATAGGCCGCGGGCACTGCCGCCCCCAAAAATAAGCGCCCAAAGGCCCTGTCCCCAAGTTCGTCCGCAGCAAAAATGCCCAAAAAACGGGTGGGCTATAGCCTTGGGGGGAGGGGCTGGCCAAGTTCGTCCGCCGGACTCGGAATGGGGCCAGACATTGCGAGGGGCCTCCGTGTGCCAAAAATAGACCTCGGGCACTGCCGCGCCCAAAAATAAGAGCCCGAAGGTCCCGTCCCCAAGTTCGTCCGCCGCAAAAATGCCCAAAAAACGGGTGGGCTATAGCCTTGGGGGGAGGCGCTGGCCAAGTTCGTCCGCCGGACTGGGAATGTGGACAGACTTTGCGAGGGGCCTCCATGTGCCAAAAATAGGCCGCGGGCACAGCCGCGCCCAATGATAAGCGCCCGAAGGTCCCGTCCCCAAGTTCGTCCGCCGCAAAAATGCCCAAAAAACGGGTGGGCTATAGCCTTGGGGGGAGGGGCTGGCCATGTTCGTCCGCCGGACTCGGAATGGGGACCGACTTTTCGAGGGGCTTCCGTGTGCCAAAAATAGGTCGCGGGCACTGCCGTTCCCAAAAATAAGCGCCCGAGGGTCCCGTCCCAAAGTTCGTCCGCTGCAAAAATGCCCAAAAAACGGGTGGGCTATAGCCTTGGGGGGAGGGGCTGGCCAAGTTCGTCCGCCGGACACGGAACGGGGCCAGACTTTGCGAGGGGCCTCCGTGTGCCAAAAATAGGCCGCGGGCACTCCCGCGCCCAAAAATAAGCCCCCGAACGTCCCGTCCCCAAGTTCGTCTGCCGCAAAAATGCCCAAAAAACGGGTGGGCTATAGCCTTGGGTGGAGGGGCGGGCGAAGTTCGTCCACTGGACTCGGAATGGGGCCAGACTTTACGACGGGCCTCCGTGTGCCAAAAATAGGCCGCGGGCACTGCCGTGCCCAAAAATAAGTGCCCGAAGGTCCCGTCCCAAAGTTCGTCCGTAGCAAAAATGTCCAAAAAACGGGTGGGCTATAGCCTTGGGGGGAGGGGCTGGCCAACTCCGTCCGCCGGACTCAGAATGGGGCCAGACTTTGCGAGCGGCCTCCGTGTGCCAAAACTAGGCTGCGGGCACTGCCGTGCCCAAAAATAAGCGCCCGAAGGTCCCGTCCCCAAGTTCGTCCGTCGCAAAAATGCCCAAAAAATGGGTCGGCTATAGGCTTGGGGGAAGGGGCTGGCCAAGTTCGTCCGCCGGACTCGGAATGGGGCCAGACTTTGCGAGGGGCCTCCGTGTACCAAAAATAGGGTGCGGGTACTGCCGTGCCCAAAAATAAGCGCCCGAGGGTCCCGTCCCCAAGTTCGTCCGCCGCAAAAATGCCCAAAAAACGGGTGGGCTATAGCCTTGGGGGGAGGGGCTGGCCAAGTTCGTCCGCCGGACTCGGAATGGGGCCAGACATTGCGAGGGGCCTCCGTGTGCCAAAAATAGGCCGCGGGCACTCCCGCACCCAAAAATAAGCACCCGAACGTCCCGTCCCCAAGTTCGTCCGCCGCAAAAATGCCCAAAAAACGGGTGGGCTATAGCCTTGGGGGGAGGGGCGGGCGAAGTTCGTCCACCGGACTCGGAATGGGACCAGACTTTGCGAGGGGCCTACGTGTGCCACAAATAGGCCGTGGGCACTGCCGTGCCAGAAAATAAGTGCCCAAAGGTCCCATCCCAAAGTTCCTCCGCCGCAAAAATGTCCAAAAAACGGGTTGGCTATAGCCTTGGGGGGATGGGCTGGCCATGTTCGTCCGCCGGACTCGGAATGGGGCCAGACTTTGCGAGGGGCCTCCGTGTGCCAAAAATAGGCCGCGGGCACTGCCGTGCCAGAAAATAAGTGCCCAAAGGTCCCATCCCAAAGTTCGTCCGCCGCAAAAATGCCCAAAAAACGGGTGGGCTATAGCCTTGGGGGGAGGGGCTGGCCAAGTTCGTCCGCCGGACTGGGAATGTGGACAGACTTTGCGAGGGGCCTACGTGTGCCAAAACTAGGCCGCGGCCACTGCCGCGCCCAAAAATAAGCACCCGAAGGTCCAGTCCCCAAGTTCGTCCGCCGCAAAAATGCCCGAAAAATGGGTGGGCTATAGCCTTGGGGGGAGGGGCTGGCCAACTTCGTCCGCCGGACTCGGAATGTGGACAGACTTTGCGAGGGGCCTCCGTGTGCCAAAAATAGGCCGCGGGCCCTGCCGTGCCAGAAAATAAGTGCCCAAAGGTCCCATCCCAAAGTTCCTCCGCCGCAAAAATGTCGAAAAAACGGGTGGGCTATAGCCTTGGGGGGAGGGGCTGGCCAAGTTTGTCCGCCGGACTCGGAATGGGGCCAGACTTTACGAGGGACCTCCGTGTGCCAAAAGTAGGCCGCGGGCACTGCCGCACCCGAAAATAAGCGCCCGAAGGTCCAATCCCCAAGTTTGTCCGCAGCAAAAATGCCCAATAAATGGGTGGGCTATAGCCTTGGGGGGAGGGGCTGGCCAAGTTCGTCTGCCGGACTCGGAATGGGGCAAGACTTTGCGAGGGGCCTCTATGTACCAAAAATAGGCCACGGGCACTGCCGCACCCAAAAATAGGCGCCCAAAGGTCCCGTCCCCAAGTTCGTCCACCGCAAAAATGCCAAAAAACTGGTGGGCTACAGCCTTGGGGGGAGGGGCCGGCCAAGTTCGTCCGCCGGACTCGGAATGGGGCCAGATATTGCGAGGGGCCTCCGTGTGCCAAAACTAGGCCGCGGCCACTGCCGCGGCCAAAAATAATCGCCCGAAGGTCCCGACCCCATGTTCGTCCGCCACAAAAATGCCCAACAAACGGGTGGGCTGTAGCCTTGGGGGGAGGGGCTGGCCAAGTTCGTCGCCGGACTCGGAATGGGGCCAGACATTGCGAGGGGCCTCTATGTACCAAAAATAGGCCACGGGCACTGCCGCACCCAAAAATAGGCGCCCAAAGGTCCCGTCCCCAAGTTCGTCCACCGCAAAAATGCCAAAAAACTGGTGGGCTACAGCCTTGGGGGGAGGGGCCGGCCAAGTTCGTCCGCCGGACTCGGAATGGGGCCAGATATTGCGAGGGGCCTCCGTGTGCCAAAAATAGGCCGCGGGCACTTCCGCGCCCGAAGGTCCCATCCCAAAGTTCGTCCGCCGTAAAAATGCCCAAAAAACGGGTGGGCTATAGCCTTGGGGGGAGGGGCTGGCCAAGTTCGTCCGCCGTACTCGGAATGGGGCCAGACATTGCGAGGGGCCTCCGCATACCAAAAATAGGCCGCGGGCACTGCCGCCCCCAAAAATAAGCGCCCAAAGGCCCTGTCCCCAAGTTCGTCCGCAGCAAAAATGCCCAAAAAACGGGTGGGCTATAGCCTTGGGGGGAGGGGCTGGCCAAGTTCGTCCGCCGGACTCGGAATGGGGCCAGACATTGCGAGGGGCCTCCGTGTGCCAAAAATAGCCCTCGGGCACTGCCGCGCCCAAAAATAAGAGCCCGAAGGTCCCGTCCCCAAGTTCGTCCGCCGCAAAAATGCCCAAAAGACGGGTGGGCTATAGCCTTGGAAGGAGGCGCTGGCCAAATTCGTCCGCCGGACTCGGAATGGGGCTAGACATTGCGAGGGGCCTCCGTGTGCCAAAAATAGGCCACGGGCACTGCCACCCCCAAAAAGAAGCGCCCGAAGACCCTGTCCCCAAGTTCGTCCGCCGCAAAAATGCCCAAAAAACGGGTGGGCTATAGCCTTGGGGGGAGGGGCTGGCCAAGTTCTACCGCCAGACTCGGAATGGGGCCAGACTTTGCGAGGGGCCTCCGTGTACCAACAATAGGCCGCGGGCACTGCCGCGCCCAAAAATAAGCTCCCGAAGGTCCCGTCCCCAAGTTCGTCCGTCACAAAAATGCCCAAAAAATGGGTGGGCTATAGCCTTGGGGCGAAGGGCTGGCCAAGTTCGTCCGCCGGACTCGGAATGGGGCGAGACCTTGCGAGGGGCCTCCGTGTGGCAAAAATAGGCCACGGGCACTGCCGCGCACAAAAATAAGCACCCGAAGGTCCCGTCCCCAAGTTCGTCGCCGCAAAAATGCCCAAAAAACGGGTGGGCTATAGCCTGGGGGGGAGGGGCTGGCGAAGTTCGTCCGCCGGACTCGGTATGGAGCCAGACGCTGCGAGGGGCCTCCGTGTGCCAAAAATAGGCCGCGGGCACTGCCGCGCCCAAAAATAAGCCCCCGAAGGTCCCGTCCCCAAGTTCGTCCGCCGTAAAACTGCCCAAAAAACGGGTGGGCTATAGCCTTGGGGGGAGGGGCTGGCCAAGTTCGTCCGCCGGACTCGGAATGGAGCCAGACATTGCGAGGGGCCTCCGTGTACCAAAAATAGGCCACGGGCACTGCCGCCCCCAAAAATAAGCGCCCGAAGACCCTGTCCCCAAGTTCGTCCGCCGCAAAAATGCCCAAAAAACGGGTGGGCTATAGCCTTGGGGGGAGGGGCTGGCCAAGTTCGTCCGCCGGACTCGGAATGGGGCGAGACCTTGCGAGGGGCCTCCGTGTGCCAAAAATAGGCCGCGGGCACTGCCGCGCACAAAAATAAGCGCCCGAAGGTCCCGTCCCCAAGTTCGTCGCCGCAAAAATGCCCAAAAAACGGGTGGGCTATAGCCTTGGGGGGAGGGGCGGGCCAAGTTCGTCCGCCGGACTCGGTATGGAGCCAGACGCTTTGAGGGGCCTCCATGTGCCAAAAATAGGCCACGGGCACTGCCGCGCCCAAAGGTCCCGTCCCCTAGTTCGTCCGCCGCAAAAATGCCCAAAAAACGGGTGGGCTATAGCCTTGGGGGGAGGGGCTGGCCAAGTTCGTCCGCCGGACTCGGAATGGGGCGAGACCTTGCGCGGGGCCTCCGTGTGCCAAAAATAGGCCGCGGACACTGCCGCGCACAAAAATAAGCGCCCGAAGGTCCCGTCCCCAAGTTCGTCGCCGCAAAAATGCCAAAAAACTGGTGGGCTACAGCCTTGGGGGGAGGGGCCGGCCAAGTTCTTCCGCCGGACTCGGAATGGGGCCAGATATTGCGAGGGGCCTCCGTGTGCCAAAAATAGGCCCTGGGCACTGCCACGCCCAAAGACAGGTGCCCAAAGGTCCCGTCCCCAAGTTCGTCCGGCGCAAAAATGCCCAAAAAACGGGTGGGCTATGGGCTTGGGGGGACGGTATGGCCAAGTTCATCAGCCGGGCTCGGAATGGGGCCAGACTTTGCGAGGGGCCTCCGAGTGCCAAAAATAGGCTGCGGGCACTGCTGCGCCCAAAAGTAAGAGCCCGAAGGTGCCGTCCCCAAGTTCATCCGCCGCAAAAATGCCCAACAAACGGGTGGGCTGTAGCCTTGGGGGGAGGGGCTGGCCAAGTTCGTCCGCCGGACTCGGAATGGGGCCAGACATTGCGAGGGGCCTCCGTTTGCCAAAAATAGACCTCGGGCACTGCCGCGCCCAAAAATAAGCCCCCGAAGGGCCCGGCGCCAAGTTCGTCCGCCGCAAAAATGCCCAAAAAACGGGTGGGCTATAGCCTTGGGGGGAGGGGCTGGCCAAGTTCGTCCGCCGGACTCGGAATGGGACCAGACTTTGCGAGGGGCCTCCGTGTGCCAAAAATAGGCCGCGGGCACTGCCGTGCCCAAAAATAAGTAAACGTAGGTCCCATCCCCAATTTCGTCACCGCAAAAATGCCCAAAAAACGGGTGGGCTATAGCCTTGGGGGGAGGGGCTGGCCAAGTTCGTCCGCCGGACTCGGAATGGGGCCAGACTTTGCGAGGGGCCTCCGTGTGCCAAAAATAGGCCGCGGGCACTGTCGCGCCCAAAACTAAGCAACCGTAGATCCCGTCCCCAAGTTTGTCCGCCGCAAAAATGCCCAAAAAATGGGTGGGCTATAGCCTTGGGGGAAGGGGCTGGCCAAGTTCGTCCGCCAGACTCGGAATCGGGCCAGACTTTATGAGAGGCCTCCGTGTGCCAAAAATAGGCCGTGGGCACTGCCGCGTCCAAAAATAAGCAACCGTAGCTCCCGTCCCCAAGTTCGTCCGCCGCAAAAATGCCCAAAAAACGGGTGGGCTATAGCCTTGGGGGGAGGGGCTGGCCAAGTTCGTCCGCCGGACTCGGAATGGGGCCAGACATTGGGAGGGGCCTCCGTGTGCCAAAAATAGGCTGCTGGAACTGCCGCGCCCAAAAATAAGCGCCCGAAGGTCCCATCCCCAAGTTCGTCCGCCGCAAAAATGCCGAAAAAACGGGTGGGCTATAGCCTTGGGGGGAGGGGCAGGCCAAGTTCGTCCGCCGGACTAGGAATGGGGCCAGATGTTGCGAGGGGCCTCCGTGTGCCAAAATAGGCCGCGGACACTGCCGCACCCAATAATAAGAGCCCGAATGTCCCCTCCCCGAGTTCGTCCGCCGCAAAAATGCCCAAAGAACGGGTGGGCTATAGCCTTGGGGGGAGGGGCTGGCCAAGTTCGTCCGCCGGACTCGGAATGGGGCCAGACTTTACGAGGGGCTCCGTGTGCCAAAAATAGGCCGCGGACACTGCCGCACCCAAAAATAAGTGCCCGAAGATCCCGTCCCCAAGTTCGTCCGCCGCTAAAATGCCCAAAAAACGGGTGGGCTATAGCCTTGGGGGGAGGGGCTGGCCAAGTTCATCCGCCGGACTCGGAATGGGGCCAGACATTGCGAGGGGCCTCCGTGTGCCAAAAATAGCCCGCGGGCACTGCCGCGCCCGAAGGTCCCATCCCCAAGTTCGTCCGCCACAAAAATGCCCAAAAAACGGGTGGGCTATAGCCTTGGGGGGAGGGGCTGGCCCAGTTCGTCCGCCGTACTCGGAATGGGGCCAGACATTGCGAGGGGCCTCCGTGTACCAAAAATAGGCCGCGGACACTGCCGCCCCCAAAAATATGGGCCCGAAGGCCCTTTCCCCAAGTTCGTCCGCCGCAAAAATGCCCAAAAAACGGGTGGGCTATAGCCTTGGGGGAAGGGGCTGGCCAAGTTCGTCCGCCAGGCTCGGAATCGGGCCAGACTTTGCGAGAGGCCTCCGTGTGCCAAAAATAGGCCGCGGGCACTGCCGCGTCCAAAAATAAGCAACCGTAGCTCCCGTCCCCAAGTTTGTCCGCCGCAAAAATGCCCAAAAAACGGGTGGGCTATAGCCTTGGGGGGAGGGGCTGGCCAAGTTCGTCCGCCGGACTCGGAATGGGGCCAGACATTGGGAGGGGCCTCCGTGTGCCAAAAATAGGCTGCTGGAACTACCGCGCCCAAAAATAAGCACCCGAAGGTCCCATCCCCAAGTTCGTCCGCCGCAAAAATGCCGAAAAAACGGGTGGGCTATAGCCTTGGGGGGAGGGGCAGGCCAAGTTCGTCCGCCGGACTAGGAATGGGGCCAGATGTTGCGAGGGGCCTCCGTGTGCCAAAATAGGCCGCGGACACTGCCGCACCCAATAATAAGAGCCCGAATGTCCCCTCCCCGAGTTCGTCCGCCGCAAAAATGCCCAAAGAACGGGTGGGCTATAGCCTTGGGGGGAGGGGCTGGCCAAGTTCGTCCGCCGGACTCGGAATGGGGCCAGACTTTGCGAGGGGCCTCCGTGTGCCAAAAATAGGCCGCGGACACTGCCGCACCCAAAAATAAGTGCCCGAAGATCCCGTCCCCAAGTTCGTCCGCCGCTAAAATGCCCAAAAAACGGGTGGGCTATAGCCTTGGGGGGAGGGGCTGGCCAAGTTCATCCGCCGGACTCGGAATGGGGCCAGACATTGCGAGGGGCCTCCGTGTGCCAAAAATAGCCCGCGGGCACTGCCGCGCCCGAAGGTCCCATCCCCAAGTTCGTCCGCCACAAAAATGCCCAAAAAACGGGTGGGCTATAGCCTTGGGGGGAGGGGCTGGCCCAGTTCGTCCGCCGTACTCGGAATGGGGCCAGACATTGCGAGGGGCCTCCGTGTACCAAAAATAGGCCGCGGACACTGCCGCCCCCAAAAATATGGGCCCGAAGGCCCTTTCCCCAAGTTCGTCCGCCGCAAAAATGCCCAAAAAACGGGTGGGCTATAGCCTTGGGGGAAGGGGCTGGCCAAGTTCGTCCGCCAGGCTCGGAATCGGGCCAGACTTTGCGAGAGGCCTCCGTGTGCCAAAAATAGGCCGCGGGCACTGCCGCGTCCAAAAATAAGCAACCGTAGCTCCCGTCCCCAAGTTCGTCCGCCGCAAAAATGCCCAAAAAACGGGTGGGCTATAGCCTTGGGGGGAGGGGCTGGCCAAGTTCGTCCGCCGGACTCGGAATGGGGCCAGACATTGGGAGGGGCCTCCGTGTGCCAAAAATAGGCTGCTGGAACTGCCGCGCCCAAAAATAAGCGCCCGAACGTCCTATCCCCAAGTTCGTCCGCCGCAAAAATGCCGAAAAAACGGGTGGGCTATAGCCTTGGGGGGAGGGGCAGGCCAAGTTCGTCCGCCGGACTAGGAATGGGGCCAGATGTTGCGAGGGGCCTCCGTGTGCCAAAATAGGCCGCGGACACTGCCGCACCCAATAATAAGAGCCCGAATGTCCCCTCCCCGAGTTCGTCCGCCGCAAAAATGCCCAAAGAACGGGTGGGCTATAGCCTTGGGGGGAGGGGCTGGCCAAGTTCGTCCGCCGGACTCGGAATGGGGCCAGACTTTGCGAGGGGCCTCCGTGTGCCAAAAATAGGCCGCGGACACTGCCGCACCCAAAAATAAGTGCCCGAAGATCCCGTCCCCAAGTTCGTCCGCCGCTAAAATGCCCAAAAAACGGGTGGGCTATAGCCTTGGGGGGAGGGGCTGGCCAAGTTCATCCGCCGGACTCGGAATGGGGCCAGACATTGCGAGGGGCCTCCGTGTGCCAAAAATAGCCCGCGGGCACTGCCGCGCCCGAAGGTCCCATCCCCAAGTTCGTCCGCCACAAAAATGCCCAAAAAACGGGTGGGCTATAGCCTTGGGGGGAGGGGCTGGCCCAGTTCGTCCGCCGTACTCGGAATGGGGCCAGACATTGCGAGGGGCCTCCGTGTACCAAAAATAGGCCGCGGACACTGCCGCCCCCAAAAATATGGGCCCGAAGGCCCTTTCCCCAAGTTCGTCCGCCGCAAAAATGCCCAAAAAACGGGTGGGCTATAGCCTTGGGGGAAGGGGCTGGCCAAGTTCGTCCGCCTGGCTCGGAATCGGGCCAGACTTTGCGAGAGGCCTCCGTGTGCCAAAAATAGGCCGCGGGCACTGCCGCGTCCAAAAATAAGCTACCGTAGGTACCGTCCCCAAGTTTGTCCGCCGCAAAAATGCCCAAAAAACGGGTGGGCTATAGCCTTGGGGGGAGGGGCGGGCGAAGTTCGTCCACCGGACTCGGAATGGGACCAGACTTTGCGAGGGGCCTACGTGTGCCAAAAATAGGCCGTGGGCACTGCCGTGCCAGAAAATAAGTGCCCAAAGGTCCCATCCCAAAGTTCCTCCGCCGCAAAAATGTCCAAAAAACGGGTTGGCTATAGCCTTGGGGGGATGGGCTGGCCATGTTCGTCCGCCGGACTCGGAATGGGGCCAGACTTTGCGAGGGGCCTCCGTGTGCCAAAAATAGGCCGCGGGCACTGTCGTGCCAGAAAATAAGTGCCCAAAGGTCCCATCCCAAAGTTCGTCCGCCGCAAAAATGCCCAAAAAACGGGTGGGCTATAGCCTTGGGGGGAGGGGCCGGCCATGTTCGTCCGCCGGACTCGGAATGGGGCCAGACTTTGCGAGGGGCCTCCGTGTGCCAAAAATAGGCCGCAGGCACTGCCGTGCCAGAAAATAAGTGCCCAAAGGTCCCATCCCAAAGTTCCTCCGCCGCAAAAATGTCCAAAAAACGGGTGGGCTATATCCTTGGGGGGAGGGGCCGGCCAAGTTCGTCCGCCGGACTCGGAATGGGGCCAGACTTTGCGAGGGGCCTCCATGTGCTAAAAATAGGCCGCGGACACTGCCGCGCCCAAAAATAAGCAACCATAGATCCCGTCCCCAAGTTCGTCCGCCGCAAAAATGCCCAAAAAACGGGTGGGCTATAGCCTTGGGGGGTGGGGCTGGCCAAGTTCGTCCGCCGGACTCGGAATGGGGCCAGAATTTGCGAGGGGCCTCCGTGTGCCAAAAATAGGCCGCGGGCACTACCGCACCCAAAAATAATCAACCGTAGATCCCGTCCCCAAGTTCGTCCGCCGCAAAAATGCCCAAAAAATGGGTGGGCTATAGCCTTGGGGGGAGGGGCTGGCCAAGTTCGTCCGCCGGACTCGGAATGGGGCAAGACTTAGCGAGGGCCCTCCGTGTGCCAAAAATAGGCCGCAGGCACTGCCGCGCCCAAAAATAAGGTCCAGCAGGTCCCGTCCCCGAGTTCGTCCGCCGCAAAAATACCCAAAGAACGGGTGGGCTATGGCCTTGGGGGGTGGGGCTGGCCAAGTTCGTCCGCCGGACTCGGAATGGGGCCAGACTTTGCGAGGGGCCTCCGTGTGCCAAAATAGGCCGCGGACACTGCCGCGCCCAATAATAAGAGCCCGAATGTCCCCTCCCCGAGTTCGTCCGCCGCAAAAATGCCCAAAAAACGGGTAGGCTATAGCCTTGGGGGGAGGGGCTGGCCAAGTTCGTCCGCTGGACTGGGAATGGGGCCAAACTTTGCGAGGGGCCTCCGTGTGCCAGAAATAGGCCGCGGACACTGTCGCGCCCAAAAATAAGCAACAGTAGATCCCGTCCCCAAGTTCGTCCGCCGCAAAAATGCCCAAAAAACGGGTGGGCTATAGCCTTGGGGGGTGGGTCTGGCCAAGTTCGTCCGCCGGACTCGGAATGGGGCCAGACTTTGCGAGGGGCCTCCATGTGCTAAAAATAGGCCGCGGACACTGCCGCGCCCAAAAATAAGCAACCGTAGATCCCGTCCCCAAGTTCCTCCGCCGCAAAAATGCCCAAAAAACGGGTGGGCTATAGCCTTGGGGGGTGGGGCTGGCCAAGTTCGTCCGCCGGACTCGGAATGGGGCCAGAATTTGCGAGGGGCCTCCGTGTGCCAAAAATAGGCCGCGGGCACTACCGCACCCAAAAATAAGCAACCGTAGATCCCGTCCCCAAGTTCGTCCGCCGCAAAAATGCCCAAAAAATGGGTGGGCTATAGCCTTGGGGGGAGGGGCTGGCCAAGTTCGTCCGCCGGACTCGGAATGGGGCAAGACTTAGCGAGGGCCCTCCGTGTGCCAAAAATAGGCCGCAGGCACTGCCGCGCCCAAAAATAAGGTCCAGCAGGTCCCGTCCCCGAGTTCGTCCGCCGCAAAAATACCCAAAGAACGGGTGGGCTATGGCCTTGGGGGGTGGGGCTGGCCAAGTTCGTCCGCCGGACTCGGAATGGGGCCAGACTTTGCGAGGGGCCTCCGTATGCCAAAATAGGCCGCGGACACTGCCGCGCCCAATAATAAGAGCCCGAATGTCCCCTCCCCGAGTTCGTCCGCCGCAAAAATGCCCAAAAAACGGGTAGGCTATAGCCTTGGGGGGAGGGGCTGCCCAAGTTCGTCCGCCGGACTCGGAATGGGGCCAGACTTTGTGAGGGGCCTCCGTGTGCCAAAAATAGGCCGCAGGCACTGCCGCGCCCAAAAATAAGGTCCAGAAGGTCCCGTCCCCGAGTTCGTCCGCCGCAAAAATACCCAAAGAACGGGTGGGCTATAGCCTTGGGGGGTGGGGCTGGCCAAGTTCGTCCGCCGGACTCGGAATGGGGCCAGACTATGCGAGGGGCCTCCGTGTGCTAAAAATAGGCCGCGGACACTGCCGCGCCCAAAAATAAGCAACCGTAGATCCCGTCCCCAAGTTCGTCCGCCGCAAAAATGCCCAAAAAACGGGTGGGCTATAGCCTTGGGGGTGGGGCTGGCCAAGTTCGTCCGCCGGACTCGGAATGGGGCCAGAATTTACGAGGGGCCTCCGTGTGCCAAAAATAGGCCGCGGGCACTGCCGCGCCCAAAAATAAGCAACCGTAGATCCCGTCCCCAAGTTCGTCCGCCGCAAAAATGCCCAAAAAACGGGTGGGCTATAGCCTTGGGGGTGGGGCTTGCCAAGTTCGTCCGCCGGACTCGGAATGGGGCCACAATTTGCGAGGGGCCTCCGTGTGCTAAAAGTAGGCTGCTGGAACTGCCGCGCCCAAAAATAAGTGCCCGAAGGTCCCGTCCCCAACTTCGTCCGCCGCAAAAATGCCAAAAAAACGGGTGGGCTATAGCCTTGCGGGGAGGGGCTGGCCAAGTTCGTCCGCCGGACTAGGAATGGGGCCAGACTTTGCGAGGGGCCTCCGTGCGCCAAAATAGGCCGCGGACACTGCCACGCCCAATAATACAAGCCCGAATGTCCCCTCCCCGAGTTCGTCCGCCGCAAAAATGCCCAAAAAACGGGTGGGCTATAGCCATGGGGGGAGGGGCTGGCCACGTTCGTCCGCCGGACTCGGAATGGGGCCAGACTTTGTGAGGGGCCTCCGTGTGCCAAAATAGGCCGCGGACACTGCCGCGCCCAATAATAAGAGCCCGAATGTCCCCTCCCCGAGTTCGTCCGCCGCTAAAATGCCCAAAAAACGGGTAGGCTATAGCCTTGGGGGGAGGGGCTGGCCAGGTTCGTCCACCGGACTGGGAATGGGGCCAGACTTTGCGAGGGGCCTCCGTTTGCCAAAAATAGGTCGCGGACACCGCCGCGCCCAAAAATAAGTGCCCGAAGAGCCCGTCCCCAAGTTCGTCCGCCGCTAAAATGCCGAAAAAACGGGTGGGCTATAGCCTTGGGGGGAGGGGCTGGCCAAGTTCGTCCGCCGGACTTGGAATGGGGTCAGACTTTGTGAGGGGCCTCCGTGTGCCAAAAATATGCTGCTGGAACTGCCGCGCCCAAAAATAAGCGCCCGAAGGTCCCGTCCACAACTTCGTCCGCCGCAAAACTGCCGAAAAAACGGGTGGGCTATAGCCTTGGGGGGAGGGGCTGGCCAAGTTCGTCCGCCGGACTAGGAATGGGGCCAGACTTTACGAGAGGCCTCCGTGTGCCAAAATAGGCCGCGGACACTGCCGCGCCCAATAATAAGAGCCCGAATGTCCCCTCCCCGAGTTCATCCGCCGCAAAATTGCCCAAATAACGGGTGGGCTATAGCCTTGGAGGGAGGGGCTGGCCAAGTTCGTCCGCCAGACTCGGAATGGGGCTAGACTTTGTGAGGGGCCTCCGTGTGCCAAAAATAGGCCGCGGGGACGGCCGCGCCCGAAGGTCCCGTCCCCAAGTTCTTCCGCCGCAAAAATGCCCAAAAACGGGTGGGCTATAGCCTTGGAGGGAGGGGCTGGCCAAGTTCGTCCGCCGGACTGAGAATGGGGCCAGACTTTGCGAGGGGCCTCCGTGTGCCAAAAATAGGCCACGGACACTGCCGCGCCCAAAAATAAGTGCCCGAAGATCCCGTCCCCAGGTTCGTCCGTAGTAAAAAGGCCCAAAAAACAGGTGGGCTACAACCTTGGGGGGAGGGCCTGGCCAAGTTCGTCCGCCGGACTCGGAATGGGGCCAGACTTTGTGAGGGGCCTCCGTGTGCCAAAAATAGGCCGCAGGCACTGCCGCGCCCAAAAATAAGGTCCAGAAGGTCCCGTCCCCGAGTTCGTCCGCCGCAAAAATACCCAAAGAACGGGTGGGCTATAGCCTTGGGGGGTCGGGCTGGCCAAGTTCGTCCGCCGGACTCGGAATGGGGCTAGACTTTGTGAGGGGCCTCCGTATGCCAAAATAGGCCGCGGACACTACCGCGCCCAATAATAAGAGCCCGAATGTCCCCTCCCCGAGTTCGTCCGCCGCAAAAATGCCCAAAAAACGGGTAGGCTATAGCCTTGGGGGGAGGGCCTGGCCAGGTTCGTCCGCCGGACTGGGAATGGGGCCAGACTTTGCGAGGGGCCTCCGTGTGCCAAAAATAGGTCGCGGACACTGCCGCGCCCAAAAATAAGTGCCCGAAGATCCCGTCCCCAAGTTCGTCCGCCGCTAAAATGCCCAAAAAACGGGTGGGCTATAGCCTTGGGGGGAGGGGCTGGCCAAGTCCGTCCGCCGGACTCGGAATGGGGCCAGACTTTGCGACGGGCCTCCGTGTGCCAAAAATAGGCCGCGGGCACTGCCGCGCCCAAAAATAAGCAACCGTAGATCCCGTCCCCAAGTTCGTCCGCTGCAAAAATGCCCAAAAAACGAGTGGGCTATAGCCTTGGGGGGTGGGGCTGGCCATGTTCGTCCGCCGGACTCGGAATGGGGCCAGATTTTTCGAGGGGCCTCCGTGTGCCAAAAATAGGCTGCTGGAACTGCCGCGCCCAAAAATAAGCGCCCGAAGGTCCCGTCCACAACTTCGTCCGCCGCAAAACTGCCGAAAAAACGGGTGGGCTATAGCCTTGGGGGGAGGGGCTGGCCAAGTTCGTCCGCCGGACTAGGAATGGGGCCAGACTTTACGAGGGGCCTCCGTGTGCCAAAATAGGCCGCGGACACTGCCGCGCCCAATAATAAGAGCCCGAATGTCCCCTCCCCGAGTTCATCCGCCGCAAAATTGCCCAAAAAATGGGTGGGCTATAGCCTTGGTAGAAGGGGCTGGCCAAGTTCGTCCGCCAGACTCGGAATGGGGCTAGACTTTGTGAGGGGCCTCCATGTGCCAAAAATAGGCCACGCGGACGGCCGCGCCCGAAGCTCCCGTCCCCAAGTTCTTCCGCCGCAAAAATGCCCAAAAAACGGGTGGGCTATAGCCTTGGAGGGAGGGGCTGGCCAAGTTCGTCCGCCGGACTGAGAATGGGGCCAGACTTTGCGAGGGGCCTCCGTGTGCCAAAAATAGGCCACGGACACTGCCGCGCCCAAAAATAAGTGCCCGAAGATCCCGTCCCCAAGTTCGTCCGTAGTAAAAAGGCCCAAAAAACAGGTGGGCTACAACCTTGGTGTGAGGGCCTGGCCAAGTTCGTCCGCCAGACTCGGAATGGGGCCAGACTTTGCGAGGGGCCTCCATGTGCCAAAAATAGGCCGCGGGCACTGCCGAGTCCAAAAATAAACGCCCGAAGATCCCGTCCCCAAGTTCGTCCGCCGCAAAAATGCCCAAAAAACGGGTGGGCTATAGCCTTGGAGGGAGGGGCTGGCCAAGTTCGTCCGCCGGACTCGGAATGGGGCCAGACTTTGTGAGGGGCCTCCGTGTGCCAAAAATAGGCCACGGGGATGGCCGCGCCCGAAGGTCCCGTCCCCAAGTTCGTACGCCGCAAAAATGCCCAAAAAACGGGTGGGCTATAGCCTTGGGGGGAGGGGCTGGCCAAGTTCGTCCGCCGGACTCGGAATGGGGCCAGACTTTGTGAGGGGCCTCCGTGTACCAAAAATAGGCCGCAGGCACTGCCGCGTCCAAAAATAAGGTCCAGAAGGTCCCGTCCCCGAGTTCGTCCGCCGCAAAAATACCCAAAGAACGGGTGGGCTATAGCCTTGGGGGGTGGGGCTGGCCAAGTTCGTCCGCCGGACTCGGAATGGGGCCAGACTTTGCGAGGGCCCTCCGTGTACCAAAATAGGCCGCGGACACTGCCGCTCCCAATAATAAGAGCCCGAATTTCGCCTCCCCGAGTTCGTCCGCCGAAAAAATGCCCAAAAAACGGGTAGGCTATAGCCTTGGGGGGAGGGGCTGGCCAAGTTCGTCCGCCGGACTCGGAATGGGGCCAGACTTTGCGAGGGGCTCTGTGTTCCAAAAATAGGCCGCGGACACTGCCGCGCCCAAAAATAAGTGCCCGAAGATCCCGTCCCCAAGTTCGTCTGCCGCTAAAATGCCCAAAAAATGGGTGGGCTATAGCCTTGGGGGGAGGGGCTGGCCAAGTTCGTCCGCCGGACTCGGAATGGGGCCAGACATTGCGAGGGGCCTCCGTGTGCCAAAAATAGGCTGCTGGAACTGCCGCACCCAAAAATAAGCGCCCGAAGGTCCCGTCCCCAAGTTCGTCCGCCGCAAAAATGCCCAAAAAACGGGTGGGCTATAGCCTTGGAGGGAGGGGCTGGCCAAGTTCGTCCGCCGGACTCGGAATGGGGCCAGACTTTGTGAGGGGCCTCCGTGTGCCAAAAATAGGCCACGGGGATGGCCGCGCCCGAAGGTCCCGTCCCCAAGTTCGTACGCCGCAAAAATGCCCAAAAAACGGGTGGGCTATAGCCTTGGGGGGAGGGGCTGGCCAAGTTCGTCCGCCGGACTCGGAATGGGGCCAGACTTTGTGAGGGGCCTCCGTGTGCCAAAAATAGGCCGCAGGCACTGCCGCGTCCAAAAATAAGGTCCAGAAGGTCCCGTCCCCGAGTTCGTCCGCCGCAAAAATACCCAAAGAACGGGTGGGCTATAGCCTTGGGGGGTGGGGCTGGCCAAGTTCGTCCGCCGGACTCGGAATGGGGCCAGACTTTGCGAGGGCCCTCCGTGTACCAAAATAGGCCGCGGACACTGCCGCTCCCAATAATAAGAGCCCGAATTTCGCCTCCCCGAGTTCGTCCGCCGAAAAAATGCCCAAAAAACGGGTAGGCTATAGCCTTGGGGGGAGGGGCTGGCCAAGTTCGTCCGCCGGACTCGGAATGGGGCCAGACTTTGCGAGGGGCTCTGTGTTCCAAAAATAGGCCGCGGACACTGCCGCGCCCAAAAATAAGTGCCCGAAGATCCCGTCCCCAAGTTCGTCTGCCGCTAAAATGCCCAAAAAATGGGTGGGCTATAGACTTGGGGGGAGGGGCTGGCCAACTTCGTCCGCCGGACTCGGAATGGGGCCAGACATTGCGAGGGGCCTCCGTGTGCCAAAAATAGGCCGCGGGCACTGACTTGCCCAAAAATAAGCAACCGTAGATCCCGTCCCCAAGTTCGTCCGCTGCAAAAATGCCCAAAAAACGAGTGGGCTATAGCCTTGGGGGGTGGGGCTGGCCATGTTCGTCCGCCGGACTCGGAATGGGGCCAGATTTTTCGAGGGGCCTCCGTGTGCCAAAAATAGGCTGCTGGAACTGCCGCGCCCAAAAATAAGTGCCCGAAGGTCCCGTCCACAACTTCGTCCGCCGCAAAACTGCCGAAAAAACGGGTGGGCTATAGCCTTGGGGGGAGGGGCTGGCCAAGTTCGTCCGCCGGACTATGAATGGGGCCAGACTTTGCGAGGGGCCTCTGTGTGCCAAAATAGGATGCGGACACTGCCGCACCCAATAATAAGAGCCCGAATGTCCCCTCCCCGAGTTCGTCCGCCGCAAAAATGCCCAAAAAACGGGTGGGCTATAGCCCTGGGGGGAGGGGCTGGCCAAGTTCGTCCGTCGGACTGGGAATGGGGCCAGACTTTGCGAGGGGCCTCCGTGTGCCAAAAATAGGCCACGGACACTGCTGCGCCCAAAAATAAGTGCCCAAAGATCCCGTCCCCAAGTTCGTCCGCCGCTAAAATGCCCAAAAAACGGGTGGGCTATAGCCTTGAGGGGAGGGGCTGGCCAAGTTCGTCCGCCGGGCTCGGAATGGGGCCAGAATTTGTGAGGGGCCTCCGTGTGCCAAAAATTGGCCACGGCCACTGCCGCGCCCAAAAATAAGCACCCAAAGGTCCCGTCCCCAAGTTCGTCCGTAGTAAAAACGCCCAAAAAACAGGTGGGCTACAGCCTTGGGGGGAGGGCCTGGCCAAGTTCGTCCGCCAGACTCGGAATGGGGCCAGACTTTGCGAGGGGCCTCCGTGTGCCAAAAATAGGCCGCGGGCACTGCCGAGTCCAAAAATAAACGCCCGAAGATCCCGTCCCCAAGTTCGTCCGCTGCAAAAATGCCCAAAAAACGGGTGGGCTATAGCCTTGGAGGGAGGGGCTGGCCAAGTTCTTCCGCCGGACTCGGAATGGGGCCAGACTTTGTGAGGGGCCTCCGTGTGCCAAAAATAGGCCGCGGGGACGGCCGCGCCCGAAGGTCCCGTCCCCAAGTTCGTACGCCGCAAAAATGCACAAAAAACGGGTGGGCTATAGCCTTGGGGGGAGGGGCTGGCCAAGTTCATCCGCCGGACTCGGAATGGGGCCAGACTTTGTGAGGGGCCTCCGTGTGCCAAAAATAAGCTGCGGTCACTGCCGCGTCCAAAAATAAGCAACCGTAGGTCCCGTCCCAAAGTTCGTCCGCCGCAAAAATGCCCAAAAAACGGGTGGGCTATAGCCTTGGGGGGAGGGTTTGGCCAAGTTCGTCCGCCGGACTCGGAATGGGGCCAGACTTAGCGAGGGCCCTCCGTGTGCCAAAAATAGGCCGCAGTCACTGCCGCGCCCAAAAATAAGTGCCAGAAGGTCCCGTCCCCGAGTTCGTCCGCCGCAAAAATGCCCAAAGAAAGGGTGGGCTATAGCCTTGGGGGGAGGGGCTGGCCAAGTTCGTCCGCCGGACTCGGAATGGGGCCAGACTTTGCGAGGGTCCTCCGTGTGCAAAAAAAAGGTCGCGGGCACTGCCGCGCCCCAAAATAAGTACCCGAAGGTCCCGTCCCCTAGTTCATCCGCCGCAAAAATGCCCAAAAAATGGGTGGGCTATAGCCTTGGGGGTAGGGGCTGGCCAAGTTCGCGCCGGATTCGGAATGGGGCCAGACTTTACGAGGGGCCTCCGTGTGCCAAAAAGAGGCCGTGGGCACTGCCGCGTCCAAAAATAAGTGCCCAACGGTCCCGTCCCCAAGTTTGACCGCCGCAAAAATGCCCAAAAAATGGGTGGGCTATTGCCTTGGGGTGAGGGGCTGGCCAAGTTCGTCCGCCGGACTCGGAATGGGGCCAGACTTTGCGAGGGGCCTCCATGTGCAAAATGTAGGCCGCGGGCACTGCCGCGCCCAAAAATAAGCACCCGAAGGTCTCGTCCCCAGGTTCGTCCGCCGCAAAAATTTCCAAAAAACGGGTGGGCTATAGCCTTGGGGGGAGTGGCTGGCCAAGTTCGTCCGCCGGACTCGGAATGGGGCTAGACTTAGCGAGGGCCGTCCGTGTGCCAAAAATAGGCGGCAGTCATTGCCGCGTCCAAAAATAAGTGCCAGAAGGTCCCGTCCCCGAGTTCGTCCGCCGCAAAAATGCCCAAAGAACGGGTGGGCTATAGCCTTGGGGGGAGGGGCTGGCCAAGTTCGTCCGCCGGACTCGGAATGGGCCCAGACTTTGCGAGGGGCCTCCGTGTGCCAAAAATAGGCCGCGGGCACTGCCGCGCCCAAAAATAAGTGCCCGAAGGTCCCGTCCCCGAGTTCGTCCGCCGCAAAAATGCCCAAAGAACGGGTGGGCTATAGCCTTGGGGGGAGGGGCTGGCCAAGTTCGTCCGCCGGACTCGGAATGGGGCCAGACTTTGCGAGGGGCCTCCGTGTGCCAAAAATAGGCCGCAGGCACTGCCGCGCCCAAAAATAAACGCCCTAAGGTCCCGTCCCCGAGTTCGTCCCCCGCAAAAATGCCCAAAAAACGGGTGGGCTATAGCCTTGGGGGGAGTGGCTGGCCATGTTCGTCCGCCGGACTCGGAATGGGGCCAGACTTTGCGAGGGGCCTCCGTGTGCAAAAAATAGGCCGCAGTCACTGCCGTGTGCCAAAAATAGGCCGCGGGCACTGCCGCGCCCAAAAATAAGCTCACGAAGGTCCCGCCCCAAGTTCGTCCGCCGCAAAAATGCCCAAAAAACGGGGGGTTATAGCCTTGGGGTGAGGGGCTGGCCATGTTCGTCCGCCGGACTCGGAATTGGGCCAGACTTTGCAAGGGGCCTCCGTGTGCCAAAAATAGGCCGCGGGCACTGCCGCGCCCAAAATAAGAACCCGAAGGTCCCGTCCCCAAGTTCGTCCGCCGCAAAAATGCCCAAAAAACGGGGGGCTATTGCCTTGGGGCGAGGGGCTGGCCAAGTTCGTCCGCCGGACTTGGAATGGGGCCAGACGTTGTGAGGGGCCGCCGTGTGCCAAAAATAGGCCACGGGCACTGCCGCGCCCAAAATAAGAGCCCGAAGGTCCCGTCCCCAAGTTCATCCGCCGCAAAAATGCCCAAAAAACAGGTCGTCTATAGCCTTGGGGGGAGGGGCTGGCCAAGTTCGTCTGCCGGACTCGGAATGGGGCCAGACTTTGCGAGGGGCCGCCGTGTGGCAAAAATAGGCCGCGGGCACTGCCGCGCCCAAAAATAAGCTCACGAAGCTCCCGCCCCAAGTTCATCCGCCCCAAAAATGCCCAAAAAACGGGGGGCTATAGCCTTGGGGCGAGGGGCTGGCCAAGTTCGTCCGCCGAACTCGGAATGGGGCCAGACTTCGCAAGGGGCCTCCGTGCGCCAAAAATAGGCCGCGGGCACTGCCGCGCCCAAAAATAAGAGCCCGAAGGTCCCGTCCCCAAGTTCGTCCACCGCAAAAATGCCCAAAAAATTGGTGGGCTATAGCCTTGGGGGGAGAGGCTGGCCAAGTTCGTCCGCCGGACTCGGAATGGGGCCGACTTTGCGAGGGGCCGCCGTGTGCCAAAAATAGGCCACGGGCACTGCCGCGCCCAAAAATAAGCTCACGAAGGTCCCGTCCCCAAGTTCGTCCGCCGCAAAAATGCCCAAAAAATGGGTGGGCTATAGCCTTGGGGGGAGGGGCTGGCCAAGTTCGTCCGCCGGACTCGGAATGGGGCCGACTTTGCGAGGGGCCGCCGTGTGCCAAAAATAGGCCGCGGGCACTGCCGCGCCCAAAAATAAGCTCACGAAGGTCCCGTCCCCAAGTTCGTCCGCCGCAAAAATGCCCAAAAAATGGGTGGGCTATAGCCTTGGGGGGAGGGGCTGGCCAAGTTCGTCCGCCGGACTCGGAATGGGGCAAGACTTAGCGAGGGCCCTCCGTGTGCCAAAAATAGGCCGCAGGCACTGCCGCGCCCAAAAATAAGGTCCAGAAGGTCCCGTCCCCGAGTTCGTCCGCCGCAAAAATATCCAAAGAACGGGTGGGCTATGGCCTTGGGGGGTGGGGCTGGCCAAGTTCGTCCGCCGGACTCGGAATGGGGCCAGACTTTGCGAGGGGCCTCCGTGTGCCAAAATAGGCCGCAGACACTGCCGCGCCCAATAATAAGAGCCCGAATGTCCCCTCCCCGAGTTCGTCCGCCGCAAAAATGCCCAAAAAACGGGTAGGCTATAGCCTTGGGGGGAGGGGCTGGCCAAGTTCGTCCGCTGGACTGGGAATGGGGCCAAACTTTGCGAGGGGCCTCCGTGTGCCAGAAATAGGCCGCGGACACTGCCGCGCCCAAAAATAAGCAACTGTAGATCCCGTCCCCAAGTTCGTCCGCCGCAAAAATGCCCAAAAAACGGGTGGGCTATAGCCTTGGGGGGTGGGTCTGGCCAAGTTCGTCCGCCGGACTCGGAATGGGGCCAGAATTTGCGAGGGGCCTCCATGTGCCAAAAATAGGCCGCGGGCACTGCCGCGTCCAAAAATAAGCAACCCTAGATCCCCTCCCCGAGTTCGTCCGCCGCAAAAATGCCCAAAAAACGGGTGGGCTATAGCCTTGGGGGGAGGGGCTGCCCAAGTTCGTCCGCCGGACTCGGAATGGGGCCAGACTTTGTGAGGGGCCTCCGTGTGCCAAAAATAGGCCGCGGGCACTGCCGCGCCCAAAAATAAGCAACCCTAGATCCCCTCCCCGAGTTCGTCCGCCGCAAAAATGCCCAAAAAACGGGTGGGCTATAGCCTTGGGGGGAGGGGCTGGCCACGTTCGTCCGCCGGACTCGGAATGGGGCCAGACTTTGTGAGGGGCCTCCGTGTGCCAAAATAGGCCGCGGACACTGCCGCGCCCAATAATAAGAGCCCAAATGTCCCCTCCCCGAGTTCGTCCGCCGCTAAAATGCCCAAAAAACGGGGAGGCTATAGCCTTGGGGGGAGGGGCTGGCCAGGTTCGTCCACCGGACTGGGAATGGGGCCAGACTTTGCGAGGGGCCTCCGTTTGCCAAAAATAGGTCGCGGACACTGCCGCGCCCAAAAATAAGTGCCCGAAGAGCCCGTCCCCAAGTTCGTCCGCCGCTAAAATGCCGAAAAAACGGGTGGGCTATAGCCTTGGGGGGAGGGGCTGGCCAAGTTCGTCCGCCGGACTCGGAATGGGGTCAGACTTTGCGAGGGGCCTCCGTGTGCCAAAAATATGCTGCTGGAACTGCCGCGCCCAAAAATAAGCGCCCGAAGGTCCCGTCCACAACTTCGTCCGCCGCAAAACTGCCGAAAAAACGGGTGGGCTATAGCCTTGGGGGGAGGGGCTGGCCAAGTTCGTCCGCCGGACTAGGAATGGGGCCAGACTTTACGAGAGGCCTCCGTGTGCCAAAATAGGCCGCGGACACTGCCGCGCCCAATAATAAGAGCCCGAATGTCCCCTCCCCGAGTTCATCCGCCGCAAAATTGCCCAAATAACGGGTGGGCTATAGCCTTGGAGGGAGGGGCTGGCCAAGTTCGTCCGCCAGACTCGGAATGGGGCTAGACTTTGTGAGGGGCCTCCGTGTGCCAAAAATAGGCCGCGGGGACGGCCGCGCCCGAAGGTCCCGTCCCCAAGTTCTTCCGCCGCAAAAATGCCCAAAAACGGGTGGGCTATAGCCTTGGAGGGAGGGGCTGGCCAAGTTCGTCCGCCGGACTGAGAATGGGGCCAGACTTTGCGAGGGGCCTCCGTGTGCCAAAAATAGGCCACGGACACTGCCGCGCCCAAAAATAAGTGCCCGAAGATCCCGTCCCCAAGTTCGTCCGTAGTAAAAAGGCCCAAAAAACAGGTGGGCTACAACCTTGGGGGGAGGGCCTGGCCAAGTTCGTCCGCCGGACTCGGAATGGGGCCAGACTTTGTGAGGGGCCTCCGTGTGCCAAAAATAGGCCGCAGGCACTGCCGCGCCCAAAAATAAGGTCCAGAAGGTCCCGTCCCCGAGTTCGTCCGCCGCAAAAATACCCAAAGAACGGGTGGGCTATAGCCTTGGGGGGTCGGGCTGGCCAAGTTCGTCCGCCGGACTCGGAATGGGGCCAGACTTTGTGAGGGGCCTCCGTGTGCCAAAAGAGGCCGCGGACACTGCCGCGCCCAATAATAAGAGCCCGAATGTCCCCTCCCCGAGTTCGTCCGCCGCAAAAATGCCCAAAAAACGGGTAGGCTATAGCCTTGGGGGGAGGGCCTGGCCAGGTTCGTCCGCCGGACTGGGAATGGGGCCAGACTTTGCGAGGGGCCTCCGTGTGCCAAAAATAGGTCGCGGACACTGCCGCGCCCAAAAATAAGTGCCCGAAGATCCCGTCCCCAAGTTCGTCCGCCGCTAAAATGCCCAAAAAACGGGTGGGCTATAGCCTTGGGGGGAGGGGCTGGCCAAGTCCGTCCGCCGGACTCCGAATGGGGCCAGACTTTGCGACGGGCCTCCGTGTGCCAAAAATAGGCCGCGGGCACTGCCGCGCGCAAAAATAAGCAACCGTAGATCCCGTCCCCAAGTTCGTCCGCTGCAAAAATGCCCAAAAAAACGAGTGGGCTATAGCCTTGGGGGGTGGGGCTGGCCATGTTCGTCCGCCGGACTCGGAATGGGGCCAGATTTTTCGAGGGGCCTCCTTGTGCCAAAAATAGGCTGCTGGAACTGCCACGCCCAAAAATAAGCGCCCGAAGGTCCCGTCCACAACTTCGTCCGCCGCAAAACTGCCGAAAAAACGGGTGGGCTATAGCCTTGGGGGGAGGGGCTGGCCAAGTTCGTCCGCCGGACTAGGAATGGGGCCAGACTTTACGAGGGGCCTCCGTGTGCCAAAATAGGCCGTGGACACTGCCGCGCCCAATAATAAGAGCCCGAATGTCCCCTCCCCGAGTTCATCCGCCGCAAAATTGCCCAAAAAATGGGTGGGCTATAGCCTTGGTGGAAGGGGCTGGCCAAGTTCGTCTGCCAGACTCGGAATGGGGCTAGACTTTGTGAGGGGCCTCCGTGTGCCAAAAATAGGCCACGCGGACGGCCGCGCCCGAAGGTCCCGTCCCCAAGTTCTTCGGCCGCAAAAATGCCCAAAAAACGGGTGGGCTATAGCCTTGGAGGGAGGGGCTGGCCAAGTTCGTCCGCCGGACTGAGAATGGGGCCAGACTTTGCGAGGGGCCTCCGTGTGCCAAAAATAGGCCACGGACACTGCCGCGCCCAAAAATAAGTGCCCGAAGATCCCGTCCCCAAGTTCGTCCGTAGTAAAAAGGCCCAAAAAACAGGTGGGCTACAACCTTGGTGTGAGGGCCTGGCCAAGTTCGTCCGCCAGACTCGGAATGGGGCCAGACTTTGCGAGGGGCCTCCATGTGCCAAAAATAGGCCGCGGGCACTGCCGAGTCCAAAAATAAACGCCCGAAGATCCCGTCCCCAAGTTCGTCCTCCGCAAAAATGCCCAAAAAACGGGTGGGCTATAGCCTTGGAGGGAGGGGCTGGCCAAGTTCGTCCGCCGGACTCGGAATGGGGCCAGACTTTGTGAGGGGCCTCCGTGTGCCAAAAATAGGCCACGGGGATGGCCGCGCCCGAAGGTCCCGTCCCCAAGTTCGTACGCCGCAAAAATGCCCAAAAAACGGGTGGGCTATAGCCTTGGGGGGAGGGGCTGGCCAAGTTCGTCCGCCGGACTCGGAATGGGGCCAGACTTTGTGAGGGGCCTCCGTGTGCCAAAAATAGGCCGCAGGCACTGCCGCGTCCAAAAATAAGGTCCAGAAGGTCCCGTCCCCGAGTTCGTCCGCCGCAAAAATACCCAAAGAACGGGTGGGCTATAGCCTTGGGGGGTGGGGCTGGCCAAGTTCGTCCGCCGGACTCGGAATGGGGCCAGACTTTGCGATGGCCCTCCGTGTACCAAAATAGGCCGCGGACACTGCCGCTCCCAATAATAAGAGCCCGAATTTCGCCTCCCCGAGTTCGTCCGCCGAAAAAATGCCCAAAAAACGGGTAGGCTATAGCCTTGGGGGGAAGGGCTGGCCAAGTTCGTCCGCCGGACTCGGAATGGGGCCAGACTTTGCGAGGGGCTCTGTGTTCCAAAAATAGGCCGCGGACACTGCCGCACCCAAAAATAAGTGCCCGAAGATCCCGTCCCCAAGTTCGTCTGCCGCTAAAATGCCCAAAAAATGGGTGGGCTATAGCCTTGGGGGGAGGGGCTGGCCAAGTTCGTCCGCCGGACTCGGAATGGGGCCAGACATTGCGAGGGGCCTCCGTGTGCCAAAAATAGGCCGCGGGCACTGACTTGCCCAAAAATAAGCAACCGTAGATCCCGTCCCCAAGTTCGTCCGCTGCAAAAATGCCCAAAAAACGAGTGGGCTATAGCCTTGGGGGGTGGGGCTGGCCATGTTCGTCCGCCGGACTCGGAATGGGGCCAGATTTTTCGAGGGGCCTCCGTGTGCCAAAAATAGGCTGCTGGAACTGCCGCGCCCAAAAATAAGCGCCCGAAGGTCCCGTCCACAACTTCGTCCGCCGCAAAACTGCCGAAAAAACGGGTGGGCTATAGCCTTGGGGGGAGGGGCTGGCCAAGTTCGTCCGCCGGACTATGAATGGGGCCAGACTTTGCGAGGGGCCTCTGTGTGCCAAAATAGGATGCGGACACTGCCGCACCCAATAATAAGAGCCCGAATGTCCCCTCCCCGAGTTCGTCCGCCGCAAAAATGCCCAAAAAACGGGTGGGCTATAGCCCTGGGGGGAGGGGCTGGCCAAGTTCGTCCGTCGGACTGGGAATGGGGCCAGACTTTGCGAGGGGCCTCCGTGTGCCAAAAATTGGCCACGGCCACTGCCGCGCCCAAAAATAAGCACCCAAAGGTCCCGTCCCCAAGTTCGTCCGTAGTAAAAACGCCCAAAAAACAGGTGGGCTACAGCCTTGGGGGGAGGGCCTGGCCAAGTTCGTCCGCCAGACTCGGAATGGGGCCAGACTTTGCGAGGGGCCTCCGTGTGCCAAAAATAGGCCGCGGGCACTGCCGAGTCCAAAAATAAACGCCCGAAGATCCCGTCCCCAAGTTCGTCCGCTGCAAAAATGCCCAAAAAACGGGTGGGCTATAGCCTTGGAGGGAGGGGCTGGCCAAGTTCTTCCGCCGGACTCGGAATGGGGCCAGACTTTGTGAGGGGCCTCCGTGTGCCAAAAATAGGCCGCGGGGACGGCCGTGCCCGAAGGTCCCGTCCCCAAGTTCGTACGCCGCAAAAATGCACAAAAAACGGGTGGGCTATAGCCTTGGGGGGAGGGGCTGGCCAAGTTCATCCGCCGGACTCGGAATGGGGCCAGACTTTGTGAGGGGCCTCCGTGTGCCAAAAATAAGCTGCGGTCACTGCCGCGTCCAAAAATAAGCAACCGTAGGTCCCGTCCCAAAGTTCGTCCGCCGCAAAAATGCCCAAAAAACGGGTGGGCTATAGCCTTGGGGGGAGGGTTTGGCCAAGTTCGTCCGCCGGACTCGGAATGGGGCCAGACTTAGCGAGGGCCCTCCGTGTGCCAATAATAGGCCGCAATCACTGCCGCGCCCAAAAATAAGTGCCAGAAGGTCCCGTCCCCGAGTTCGTCCGCCGCAAAAATGCCCAAAGAACGGGTGGGCTATAGCCTTGGGGGGAGGGGCTGGCCAAGTTCGTCCGCCGGACTCGGAATGGGGCCAGACTTTGCGAGGGTCCTCCGTGTGCAAAAAAAAAGGTCGCGGGCACTGCCGCGCCCAAAAAATAAGTACCCGAAGGTCCCGTCCCCTAGTTCATCCCGCCGCAAAAATGCCCCAAAAAATGGGTGGGCTATAGCCTTGGGGGTAGGGGCTGGCCAAGTTCGCGCCGGATTCGGAATGGGGCCAGACTTTACGAGGGGCCTCCGTGTGCCAAAAAGAGGCCGTGGGCACTGCCGCGTCCAAAAATAAGTGCCCAACGGTCCCGGTCCCCAAGTTTGACCGCCGCAAAAATGCCCAAAAATGGGTGGGCTATTGCCTTGGGGTGAGGGGCTGGCCAAGTTCGTCCGCCGGACTCGGAATGGGGCCAGACTTTGCGAGGGGCCTCCATGTGCAAAATGTAGGCCGCGGGCACTGCCGCGCCCAAAAATAAGCACCCGAAGGTCTCGTCCCCAGGTTCGTCCGCCGCAAAAATTTCCAAAAAACGGGTGGGCTATAGCCTTGGGGGGAGTGGCTGGCCAAGTTCGTCCGCCGGACTCGGAATGGGGCCAGACTTAGCGAGGGCCGTCCGTGTGCCAAAAATAGGCGGCAGTCACTGCCGCGTCCAAAAATAAGTGCCAGAAGGTCCCGTCCCCGAGTTCGTCCGCCGCAAAAATGCCCAAAGAACGGGTGGGCTATAGCCCTTGGGGGAGGGGCTGGCCAAGTTCGTCCGCCGGACTCGGAATGGGGCCGACTTTGCGAGGGCCGTCCGTGTGCCAAAAATAGGCGGCAGTCACTGCCGCGTCCAAAAATAAGTGCCAGAAGGTCCCGTCCCCGAGTTCGTCCGCCGCAAAAATGCCCAAAGAACGGGTGGGCTATAGCCTTGGGGGGAGGGGCTGGCCAAGTTCGTCCGCCGGACTCGGAATGGGCCCAGACTTTGCGAGGGGCCTCCGTGTGCCAAAAATAGGCCGCGGGCACTGCCGCGCCCAAAAATAAGTGCCCGAAGGTCCCGTCCCCGAGTTCGTCCGCCGCAAAAATGCCCAAAGAACGGGTGGGCTATAGCCTTGGGGGGAGTGGCTGGCCAAGTTCGTCCGCCGGACTCGGAATGGGGCCAGACTTTGCGAGGGGCCTCCGTGTGCCAAAAATAGGCCGCAGGCACTGCCGCGCCCAAAAATAAACGCCTAAGGTCCCGTCCCCGAGTTCGTCCCCCCGCAAAAATGCCCAAAAAAACGGGTGGGCTATAGCCTTGGGGGGAGTGGCTGGCCAAGTTCGTCCGCCGGACTCGGAATGGGGCCAGACTTTGCGAGGGGCCTCCGTGTGCCAAAAATAGGCCGCAGTCACTGCCGTGTGCCAAAAATAGGCCGCGGGCACTGCCGCGCCCAAAAATAAGCTCACGAAGGTCCCGCCCCAAGTTCGTCCGCCGCAAAAATGCCAAAAAACGGGGGTTATAGCCTTGGGGTGAGGGGCTGGCCAAGTCGTCCGCCGGACTCGGAATTGGGCCAGACTTTGCAAGGGGCCTCCGTGTGCCAAAAATAGGCCGCAGGCACTGCCGCGCCCAAAATAAGAACCCGAAGGTCCCGTCCCCAAGTTCGTTCCGCTCGCAAAAATGCCCAAAAAACGGGGGCTATTGCCTTGGGGCGAGGGGCTGGCCAAGTTCGTCCGCCGGACTTGGAATGGGGCCAGACGTTGTGAGGGGCCGCCGTGTGCCAAAAATAGGCCACGGACACTGCCGCGCCCAAAATAAGAGCCCGAAGGTCCCGTCCCCAAGTTCATCCGCCGCAAAAATGCCCAAAAAAACGGGTCGTCTATAGCCTTGGGGGAGGGGCTGCTGCCAAGTTCGTCTGCCCGGACTCGGAATGGGCCAGACTTTGCGAGGGCCGCCGTGTGGCAAAAATAGGCCGCGGGCACTGCCACGCCCAAAAATAAGCTCACGAAGGTCCCGCCCCAAGTTCATCCGCCCCAAAAATGCCCAAAAAACGGGGGGCTATAGCCTTGGGGCGAGGGGCTGGCCAAGTTCGTCCCGCCGGACTCGGAATGGGGCCAGACTTTGCAAGGGGCCTCCGTGTGCCAAAAATAGGCCGCGGGCACTGCCGTGCCCAAAAATAAGAGCCCGAAGGTCCCGTCCCCAAGTTCGTCCGCCGCAAAAATGCCAAAAAATTGGTGGGCTATAGCCTTGGGGGAGAGGCTGGCCAAGTTCGTCCGCCGGACTCGGAATGGGGCCGACTTTGCGAGGGGCCGCCGTGTGCCAAAAATAGGCCGCGGGCACTGCCGCGCCCAAAAATAAGCTCACGAAGGTCCCGTCCCCAAGTTCGTCCGCCGCAAAAATGCCCAAAAAACGGGGGGCTATAGCCTTGGGGCGAGGGGCTGGCCAAGTTCGTCCCGCCGGACTCGGAATGGGGCCAGACTTTGCGAGGGGCCGCCGTGTGCCAAAAATAGGCCGCGGGCACTGCCGCGCCCAAAAATAAGCTCACGAAGGTCCCGCCCCAAGTTCGTCCGCCGCAAAAATGCCCAAAAAACGGGGGGTTATAGCCTTGGGGTGAGGGGCTTGGCCAAGTTCGTCCGCCGGACTCGGAATTGGGCCAGACTTTGCAAGGGCCTCCGTGTGCCAAAAATAGGCCGCGGCACTGCCGCGCCCAAAATAAGAACCCGAAGGTCCCGTCCCCAAGTTCGTCCGCCGCAAAAATGCCCAAAAAACGGGGGGCTATTGCCTTGGGCGAGGGCTGGCCAAGTTCGTCCGCCGGACTTGGAATGGGGCCAGACGTTGTGAGGGCCGCCGTGTGCCAAAAATAGGCCACGGGCACTGCCCGCGCCCAAAATAAGAGCCCGAAGGTCCCGTCCCCAAGTTCATCCGCCGCAAAAATGCCCAAAAAACGGGTCGTCTATAGCCTTGGGGGAGGGGCTGGCCAAGTTCGTCTGCCGGACTCGGAATGGGGCCAGACTTTGCGAGGGGCCGCCGTGTGGCAAAAATAGCCGCGGGCACTGCCGCGCCCAAAAATAAGCTCACGAAGGTCCCGCCCCAAGTTCGTCCGCCCCAAAAATGCCCAAAAAACGGGGGGCTATAGCCTTGGGGCGAGGGGCTGGCCAAGTTCGTCCGCCGGACTCGGAATGGGGCCAGACTTTGCAAGGGGCCTCCGTGTGCCAAAAATAGGCCGCGGGCACTGCCGCGCCCAAAAATAAGAGCCCGAAGGTCCCGTCCCCAAGTTCGATCCGCCGCAAAAATGCCCAAAAAATTGGTGGGCTATATAGCCTTGGGGGGAGATGCTGTCCAAGTTCGTCCGCCGGACTCGGAATGCGGCCGACTTTGCGAGGGGCCGCCGTGTGCCAAAAATAGGCCGCGGGCACTGCCGCGCCCAAAAAATAAGCTCACGAAGGTCCCGTCCCCAAGTTCGTCCGCCGCAAAAATGCCCAAAAAACGGGGGGCTATAGCCTTGGGGCGAGGGGCTGGCCAAGTTCGTCCGCCGGACTCGGAATGGGGCCAGACTTTGCGAGGGGCCGCCGTGTGCCAAAAATAGGCCGCGGGCACTGCCGCGCCCAAAAATAAGCTCACGAAGGTCCCGCCCCAAGTTCGTCCGCCCGCAAAAATGCCCAAAAAACGGGGGTTATAGCCTTGGGGTGAGGGGCTGGCCAAGTTCGTCCGCCGGACTCGGAATTGGGCCAGACTTTTCAAGGGGCCTCCGTGTGCCAAAAATAGGCCGCGGGCACTGCCGCGCCCAAAATAAGAACCCGAAGGTCCCGTCCCCAAGTTCGTCCGCCGCAAAAATGGCCAAAAAACGGGGGGTTATTGCCTTGGGGCGAGGGGCTGGCCAAGTTCGTCCGCCGGACTTGGAATGGGGCCAGACGTTGTGAGGGGCCCGCCATGTGCCAAAAATAGGCCACGAGGCACTGCCGCCGCCCCAAAATAAGAGACCGAAGGTCCCGTCCCCAAGTTCATCCGCCGCAAAAATGCCCAAAAACCGGGTCGTCTATAGCCTTGGGGGGAGGGGCTGGCCAAGTTCGTCTGCCGGACTCGGAATGGGGCCAGACTTTGCGAGGGGCCACCGTGTGGCAAAAATAGGCCGCGGGCACTGCCGCGCCCAAAAATAAGCTCACGAAGGTCCCGCCCCAAGTTCGTCCGCGCCAAAAATGCCCAAAAAACGGGGGGCTATAGCCTTGGGGCGAGGGGCTGGCCAAGTTCGTCCGCCGGACTCGGAATGGGGCCAGACTTTGCAAGGGGCCTCCGTGTGCCAAAAATAGGCCGCGGGCACTGCCGCGCCCAAAAATAGGAGCCCGAAGGTCCCGTCCCCAAGTTCGTCCGCCGCAAAAATGCCCAAAAAATTGGTGGGCTATAGCCTTGGGGGGAGAGGCTGGCCAAGTTGGTCCGCCGGACTCGGAATGGGGCCGACTTTGCGAGGGGCCGCCGTGTGCCAAAAATAGGCCCGCGGGCACTGCCGCGCCCAAAAATAAGCTCACGAAGGTCCGGTCCCCAAGTTCGTCCGCCGCAAAAAATGCCCAAAAAACAGGGGGCTATAGCCTTGGGGCGAGGGCTGGCCAAGTTTCGTCCGCCGGACTCGGAATGGGGCCAGACTTTGCGAGGGGCCTCTGTGTGCCAAAAATAGGCCGCGGGCACTGCCGCGCCCAAAAATAAGCTCACGAAGGTCCGTCCCCAAGTTCGTCCGCCGCAAAAATGCCCAAAAAACGGGTGGGCTATAGCCTTGGGAGGAGGGGCTGGCCAAGTTCGTCCGCCGGACTCGGAATGGGGCCAGACTTTGCGAGGGGGCCGCCGTGTGTCAAAAATAGGCCGCCGGCACTGCCGCGCCCAAAAATAAGCTCACGAAGGTCCCGCCCCAAGTTCGTCCGCCGCAAAAATGCGCAAAAAACGGGGGGTTATAGCCTTGGGGCGAGGGGCTGGCCAAGTTCGTCCGCCGGACTCGGAATGGGGCCAGACTTTGCAAGGGGCCTCTGTGTGCCAAAAATAGGCCGCAGGCACTGCCGCACCCAAAAATAAGCGCCGGAAGGTCCCGTCCCCAAGTTCGTACGCCCCAAAAATGCCCAAAAAAACGGGTGGGCTATAGCCTTGGCGGGACGTGCTGGCCAAGTTCGTCCGCCGGACTCGGAATGGGTCCAGACTTTGCAAGGGGCCTCCGTGTGCCAAAATAGGCTGCGGGCACTGCCGCGCCCAAAATAAGAACCCGAAGGTCCCGTCCCCAAGTTCGTCCGCCGCAAAAATGGCCAAAAAACGGGGGTTATTGCCTTGGGGCGAGGGGCTGGCCAAGTTCGTCCGCCGGACTTGGAAATGGGGCCAGACGTTGTGAGGGGCCGCCATGTGCCAAAAATAGGCCACGGGCACTGCCGCGCCCAAAATAAGAGACCGAAGGTCCCGTCCCCAAGTTCATCCGCCGCAAAAAATGCCCAAAAACCGGGTCGTCTATAGCCTTGGGGGGAGGGGCTGGCCAAGTTCGTCTGCCGGACTCGGAATGGGGCCAGACTTTGCGAGGGGCCTCCGTGTGCCAAAAATAGGCCGCGGGCACTGCCGCGCCCAAAATAAGAACCCGAAGGTCCCGTCCCCACGTTCGTCCGCCGCAAAAATGCCCAAAAAATTGGTGGGCTATAGCCTTGGGGGGAGAGGCTGGCCAAGTTCGTCCGCCGGACTCGGAATGGGGCCGACTTTGCGAGGGGCCGCCGTGTGCCAAAAATAGGCCGCGGGCACTGCCGCGCCCAAAAAGAAGCTCACGAAGTTCCCGTCCCCAAGTTCGTCCGCCGCAAAAATGCCAAAAAACGGGGGGCTATAGCCTTGGGGCGAGGGGCTGGCCAAGTTCGTCCGCCGGACTCAGAATGGGGCCAGACTTTGCGAGGGGCCGCCGTGTGTCAAAAATAGGCCGCCGGCACTGCCGCGCCCAAAAATAAGCTCACGAAGGTCCCGCCCCAAGTTCGTCCGCCGCAAAAATGCGCAAAAAACGGGGGGTTATAGCCTTGGGGTGAGGGGCTTGGCCACGTTCGTCCGCCGGACTCGGAATTGGGCCAGACTTTGCAAGGGGCCTCCGTGTGCCAAAAATAGGCCGCGGGCACTGCCGCGCCAAAATAAGAACCCGAAGGTCCCGTCCCCAAGTTCGTCCGCCGCAAAAATGCCCAAAAAACGGGGGGCTATTGCCTTGGGGCGAGGGGCTGGCCAAGTTCGTCCGCCGGACTTGGAATGGGGCCAGACGTTGTGAGGGGCCGCCGTGTGCCAAAAATAGGCCACGGGCACTGCTACGCCCAAAAATAAGCGCCCGACAGGTCCCGTCCCCAAGTTCGACCGCCGCAAAAATGCCCAAAAAACGGGTGGGCTATTGCCTTGGGGCGATGGGCTGGCGAAGTTCGTCCGACGGACTCGGAATGGGGCCTGACTTTGCGAGGGGCCTCCGTGTGCCAAAAATAGGCCACGGGCACTGCCGCGCTCAAAAGTAAGAGCCCGAAGGTCCCGTCCCCAAGTTCGTCCGGCGCAAAAATGCCCAAAATACGGGTGTGCTATAACTTTTGGGGGGACGGGCTGGCCAAGTTCGTCTGTCGGACTCGGAATGGGGCCAGACTTTGCGAGGGGCCTCCGTGTGCCAAAATAGGCCGCGGGCACTGCTACGCCCAAAAATAAGCGCCCGAAGGTCCCGTCCCCAAGTTCGACCGCCGCAAAAATGCCCAAAAAACGGGTGGGCTATTGCCTTGGGGCGATGGGCTGGCGAAGTTCGTCCGACGGACTCGGAATGGGGCCTGACTTTGCGAGGGCCTCCGTGTGCCAAAAATAGGCCACGGGCACTGCCGCGCTCAAAAATAGAGCCGAAGGTCCCGTTCCCAAGTTCGTCCGCCGCAAAAATGTCCAAAAAACGGGTGGGCTATTGCCTTGGGGGTAGGGGCTGGCCAAGTTCGTCCGCCGGACTCGGAATGGGGCCAGACTTTGCGAGGGGCCTCCGTGTGCCAAAAATAGGCCGCGGGCACTGCCGCGCCCAAAAATAAGAGCCCGAAGGTCCCGTCCCCAAGTTCGTCCGCCGCAAAAATGCCCAAAAAATTGGTGGGCTATAGCCTTGGGGGGAGAGGCTGGCCAAGTTCGTCCGTCGGACTCGGAATTGGGCCGACTTTGCGAGGGGCCGCCGTGTGCCAAAAATAGGCCGCGGGCACTGCCGCGCCTAAAAATAAGCTCACGAAGGTCCCGTCCCCAAGTTCGTCCGCCGCAAAAAATGCCCAAAAAACGGGGGGCTATAGCCTTGGGGCGAGGGGCTGGCCAAGTTCGTCCGCCGACTCGGAATGGGGCCAGACTTTGCGAGGGGCCTCTGTGTGCCAATAATAGGCCGCAGGCACTGCCGCGCCCAAAAATAAGCGCCGGAAGGTCCCGTCCCCAAGTTCGTACGCCCCAAAAATGCCCAAAAAACGGGTGGGCTATAGCCTTGGCGGGACGGGCTGGCCAAGTTCGTCCGCCCGGACTCGGAATGGGGCCAGACTTTGCGAGGGGCCTCCATGTGCGAAAAATAGGGCGCGGCCACTGCCACGTCCCAAAATAAGTGCCCGAAGGGTCCCGTCCCGAAGTTCATCGCCGCAAAAATGCCCAAAAAACGGGTCGGCTATAGCCTTTGGGGGGAGGGGCTGGCCAAATTCGTCCGCCGGACTCGGAATGGGGCCAGAATTTGCGAGGGGCCTCCGTGTGCCAAAAATAGGCCGCGGGCACTGTCGCGCCCAAAAATAAGCTCTCGAAGGTCCCGTCCCCAAGTTCGTCCGGCGCAAAAATGCCCAAAAAACGGGGGGCTATAGCCTTGGGGCGAGGGGCTGGCCAAGTTCGTCCGCCGGACTCGGAATGGGGCCCAGACTTTGCGAGGGGCCTCCGTGTGCCAAAAATAGGCCGCGGGCACTTCCGCGCCCAAAAATAAGAGCCCGAAGGTCCCGTCCCCAAGTTCGTCCGGCGCAAAAATGCCCAAAATACGGGTGGGCTATAGCTTTGGGGGGACGGCCTGGCCCAGTTCGTCTGTCGGACTCGGAATGGGGCCAGACTTTGCGAGGGGCCTCCGTGTGCCAAAAATAGGCCAACGGGCACTGCTACGCCCAAAAATAAGCGCCCGAAGGTCCCGTCCCCAAGTTCGACCGCCGCAAAAATGCCCAAAAAACGGGTGGGCTATTGCCTTGGGGCGATGGGCTGGCGAAGTTCGTCCGACGGACTCGGAATGGGGCCTGACTTTTGCGAGGGGCCTCCGTGTGCAAAAAATAGGCCACGGGCACTGCGCGCTCAAAAATAAGAGCCGAAGGTCCCGTCCCCAAGTTCGTCCGCCGCAAAAATGCCAAAAAACGGGTGGGCTATGCCTTGGGGGTAGGGGCTGGCCAAGTTCGTCCGCCGGACTCGGAATGGGGCCAGACTTTGCGAGGGGCCTCCGTGTGCCAAAAATAGGCCGCGGGCACTACCGTGCCCCAAAAATAAGTGCCCGAAGGTCCCGACCCCAGGTTCGTCCACCGCAAAAAAGCCCAAAAAAAGGCTGGGCTATAGCCTTGGGGCGAGGGGCTGGCCAAGTTCGTCCGCCGACTCGGAATGGGGCCAGACTTTGCGAGGGGCCTCCGTGTGCCAAAAATAGGCCGCGGGCACTTCCGCGCCCAGAAATAAGAGCCCGAAGGTCCCGTCCCCAAGTTCGTCCGGCGCAAAAATGCCCAAAATACGGGTGGGCTATAGCTTTGGGGGGACGGGCTGGCCAAGTTCGTCTGTCGGACTCGGAATGGGGCCAGACTTTGCGAGGGGCCTCCGTGTGCCAAAAATATGCCGCGGGCACTGCTACGTCCAAAAATAAGCGCCCGAAGGTCCCATCCCCAAGTTCGACCGCCGCAAAAATGCCCAAAAAACGGGTGGGCTATTGCCTTGGGGCGATGGGCTGGCGAAGTTCGTCGACAGACTCGGAATGGGGCCTGACTTTGCGAGGGCCTCCGTGTGCCAAAAATAGGCCACGGGCACTGCCGCGCTAAAAAATAAGAGCCGAAGGTCCCGTCCCCAAGTTCGTCCGCCGCAAAAATGCCAAAAAACGGGTGGGCTATTGCCTTGGGGGTAGGGGCTGGCCAAGTTCGTCCGCCGGACTCGGAATGGGGCCAGACTTTGCGAGGGGCCTCCGTGTGCCAAAAATAGGCCGCGGGCACTGCCGCCGCCCAAAAATAAGAGCCCGAAGGTCCCGTCCCCAAGTTCGTCCGCCGCAAAAATGCCCAAAAAATTGGTGGGCTATAGCCTTGGGGGGAGAGGCTGGCCAAGTTTCGTCCGCGGACTCGGAATTGGGCCGACTTTGCGAGGGGCCGCCGTGTGCCAAAAATAGGCCGCGGGCACTGCCGCGCCTAAAAATAAGCTCACGAAGGTCCCGTCCCCAAGTTCGTCCGCCGCAAAAATGCCCAAAAAACGGGGGCTATAGCCTTGGGGCGAGGGGCTGGCCAAGTTCGTCCGCCGGACTCGGAGATGGGGCCAGACTTTGCGAGGGGCCTCTGTGTGCCAATAATAGGCCGCAGGCACTGCCGCGCCCAAAAATAAGCGCCGGAAGCTCCCGTCCCCAAGTTCGTACGCCCCAAAAATGCCCAAAAAACGGGTGGGCTATAGCCTTGGCGGGACGGGCTGGCCAAGTTCGTCCGCCGGACTCGGAATGGGGCCAGACTTTGCGAGGGGCCTCCATGTGCGAAAAATAGGGCGCGGCCACTGCCACGTCCCAAAATAAGTGCCCGAAGGTCCCGTCCCGAAGTTCATCCGCCGCAAAAATGCCCAAAAAACGGTCGGCTATAGCCTTTGGGGGAGGGGCTGGCCAAATTCGTCCGCCGGACTCGGAATGGGGCCAGAATTTGCGAGGGCCTCCGTGTGCCAAAAATAGGCCGCGGGCACTGTCGCGCCCAAAAATAAGCTCACGAAGGTCCCGTCCCCAAGTTCGTCGGCGCAAAAATGCCCAAAAAACGGGGGGCTATAGCTTTGGGGCGAGGGGCTGGCCAAGTTCGTCCGCCGGACTCGGAATGGGGCCAGACTTTGCGAGGGGCCTCCGTGTGCCAAAAATAGGCCGCGGGCACTTCCGCGCCCAAAAATAAGAGCCCGAAGGTCCCGTCCCCAAGTTCGTCCGGCGCAAAAATTCCCAAAATACGGGTGGGCTATAGCTTTGGGGGGACGGGCTGGCCCAGTTCGTCTGTCGGACTCGGAATGGGGCCAGACTTTGCGAGGGGCCTCCGTGTGCCAAAAATAGGCCGCGGGCACTGCTACGCCCCAAAAATAAGCGCCCGAAGGTCCCGTCCCCAAGTTCGACCGCCGCAAAAAATGCCAAAAAACGGGTGGGCTATTGCCTTGGGGCGATGGGCTGGCGAAGTTCGTCCGACGGACTCGGAATGGGGCCTGACTTTGCGAGGGGCCTCCGTGTGCAAAAAATAGGCCACGGGCACTGCCAGCGCTCAAAAATAAGAGCCGAAGGTCCGTCCCCAAGTTCGTCCGCCGCAAAAATGCCAAAAAACGGGTGGGCTATTGCCTTGGGGGTAGGGGCTGGCCAAGTTCGTCCGCCGGACTCGGAATGGGGCCAGACTTTGCGAGGGGCCTCCGTGTGCCAAAAATAGGCCGCGGGCACTACCGTGCCCAAAAATAAGTGCCCGAAGGTCCCGACCCCAGGTTCGTCCACCGCAAAAAAGCCCAAAAAAAGGCTGGGCTATAGCCTTGGGGCGAGGGGCTGGCCAAGTTCGTCCGCCGGACTCGGAATGGGGCCAGACTTTGCGAGGGGCCTCCGTGTGCCAAAAATAGGCCGCGGGCACTTCCGCGCCCAGAAACAAGAGCCCGAAGGTCCCGTCCCCAAGTTCGTCCGGCGCAAAAATGCCCAAAATACGGGTGGGCTATAGCTTTGGGGGGACGGGCTGGCCAAGTTCGTCTGTCGGACTCGGAATGGGGCCAGACTTTGCGAGGGGCCTCCGTGTGCCAAAAATAGGCCGCGGGCACTGCTACGTCCAAAAATAAGCGCCCGAAGGTCCCATCCCCAAGTTCGACCGCCGCAAAAATGCCCAAAAAACGGGTGGGCTATTGCCTTGGGGCGATGGGCTGGCGAAGTTCGTCCGACAGACTCGGAATGGGGCCTGACTTTGCGAGGGGCCTCCGTGTGCCAAAAATAGGCCACGGGCACTGCCGAGCTCAAAAATAGAGCCGAAGGTCCCGTCCCCAAGTTCGTCCGCCGCAAAAATGCCAAAAAACGGGTGGGCTATTGCCTTGGGGGTAGGGGCTGGCCAAGTTCGTCCGCCGGACTCGGAATGGGGCCAGACTTTGCGAGGGGCCTCCGTGTGCCAAAAATAGGCCGCGGGCACTACCGCGCCCAAAAATAAGTGCCCGAAGGTCCCGACCCCAGGTTCGTCCACCGCAAAAAAGCCCAAAAAAAGGCTGGGCTATAGCTTGGGGGGAGGGGCTGGCCAAGTTCGTCCGCGGGACTCGGAATGGGGCCAGAATTTGCGAGGGGCCTCCGTGTGCCAAAAATAGGCCGCGGGCACTGCCGCGCCCAAAAAT